>JBBPTB010000279.1:0-26183 GCA_038093875.1 Boletus tylopilopsis | reverse complement strand
GGAGGGGCGAACAAGCGGTGGTGGGGCTGCAATGCGTGGGCATGAAGCTGTCCCGCCTCCACTTCATGCCGCTCACGATCAGAATGACATGCACGATGAACGTATGGGTGTTTTTCTGTTTTGATCTCGCTGCTGGCTGTGTCGCAATATCGCTGTACTACCATTTTGCATTTTTACTTACAGTAATGATTTTGCTTGACCATGTTGTTACAGTTGTATCCGTATGTAATGTATGTACTACACGATCCCATTCAACATCCCTCCATCCATGTTGGCGTTGGCGGGCGTGTGCCGTCGCACCGCACTCTCGAGGGCCGTCCTACACCCCTCCCTGCAAAGGCAGTCCCACCTCGCCTTGTCTGGCACTCGCTTGTTCGTCACCTCCCCCCGCCTCCACATCCAGCACGGTCCCGACCATGTCTCTGCCAAAGAGCAGCGCCGAAAGGACTGGATGGTCGTGCGCAGGCTCATTGGCAACGTCTGGCCAGAGCATGACTGGAATACGCGCTGTCGTGTCGTCTTCGGCTTCGCCCTCCTGATCGGCGGAAAGGTTCCTTTACCTCACCATCTGATGCGTGTTTGGTATTCATCACTCTCACTTGTGAAAGGTCCTCAATGTTCAAGTCCCGCAACTATTCAAGCATGTCATCGACGCACTCAATCTCGACGTCACCGCAACATCGACCGTCTGGGTCGTCGCCGGCTCGCTCATCCTCGGTTGTGCGTAGTCATTTCGTTTCACGGACCCAATCTCACCCACCTCAGACGGTGCCGCACGCATCGGTGCGACCGTATTCGGCGAACTTTTGAATGCAGTCTTCGCCAACATCGGTCAACGTGCCATACGCAAGGTCTCTCGCGAAACCTTTGAGCACCTCCTCAACCTCAATCTCAAATTCCATCTCTCCCGACAAACCGGGGGACTCACTCGCGCCATCGACCGTGGAACAAAGTATGCGTAGCCTGTCTCCATCGTTTCTTTCTTCTGATGGCTGTCCAGGGGCATCACATTTATGCTACAGGCCGTCTTGTTCCGTATCGTCCCCACCGCCTTGGAAATATCCATGGTGTGCGGCATCCTCGTAGGTGCAATATCCCTTCCGCAGACACCCTTATACATGGCATCATAGACATACAAATTCGGCTGGGATTTTGCTGCCATCACGGCAACTACCTTGGCGGCGTATACCTGGTTTACCGTCCGAACGACGTCTTGGAGGTCAGCGTGGACTTGGCACACGATTTTTCCCTGCTTTCTCACACGTCGCCAGAACGCAGTTTCGACGCAATGCGAACAAAGCAGACAATATGGCTGCCTCCTCTGCCGTTGATTCTCTCATCAACTACGAGGCGGTCAAGGTGTGTCCGTCTGCTCGTTTCGTTTCGTTTTGCTCACAATCGTTCTGCAGCATTTCAATAATGAAAAATTTGAGATCGCTCAGTACGATGCTCATCTAAAGCAGTACGAGAAATCGTCTGTCTCAATCACTACTTCTTTGGCATACCTGAATTCCGGCCAAAATGTCATATTCTCCTCGGCGTTGACAGCCACCATGTTTTTGGCTGCCCAGGGGGTGTTGGATGGTGAGAGCATGACTAGACGTGTCGTTTAGTTATCTGATGCAACGATTTCCAGGGAGTATGACTGTCGGTGACCTCGTCATGGTCAATCAGTTGATATTCCAACTATCCCTTCCCCTCAACTTCTTGGGCAGTATATATCGCGAGCTTCGACAGAATCTATTGGATATGGAAGTACTCTTCACTCTTCAAACCGAGAATGCACCAGCAAGGGTAGGTTTCTCGAGATGAAGTGTCTGACTCGTATCTCATGGTGATGCAGGACAAGCCTGGGGCGCAACCAGTGGCACTCAAGGGCGGCTCTATTCGCTTCGAAAACGTCAATTTTGGATACCACCCCGATCGTCCAATATTTCGCAACCTCTCCTTCACGGTTCCAGCTGGAAAGAAGGTCGCGATCGTCGGTCCTTCTGGTTGTGGCAAATCCACCGTCTTTCGGCTTCTGTTCAGATTCTACGATCCTTCTTCTGGTCGTATCTTTATTGACGACCAAGACATCCAAGACGTACAAGTGGACAGCCTCCGTAGAGCCGTGGGTGTTGTTCCGCAGGATACGCCTCTTTTCCACTCCAACATCATGCACAATGTGCGGTACGGTCATCTTGATGCCACGGACGACGAAGTGAAAGCAGCCGCCATCAAAGCAAGTGTGCATGACACCATCATGAGCCTGCCGGATGGGTATCAGACGACCGTCGGTGAGAGAGGACTCATGATTTCGGGGGGTGAGAAGCAACGACTGGCAATCGCGCGTGTGCTTTTGAAGGATCCACCAATACTGTTCTTCGACGAAGCCGTGAGAATGATCCCAAATTTCGCGGTCATGCTTGTTATTGACGCATGTCTCGCTTAGACGTCCGCCCTCGACGCGCACACTGAGGCGGACATCATGAAGAGCATCAATAACACTCTATTGCGCAGCGGGAGGACGAGCATATTCATCGCTCATAGACTGCGCACCGTCGTCGAAGCAGGCAAGTCTATTCTAGTAGACAGGCTTCACGGTGCTGAACTCTATCCGTGGTAATGTTGCACATAGACCTGATCATAGTTCTCAAAGAGGGTCAAATCGTAGAGGAGGGCACGCATGAGGATTTGTTGCGTTTGGGCGGGTTGTACCACGACATGTGGGTTCGACAGTCGGTGTCGGATCATGTATTGGACAGCGCCAGTCAGCAGCCTCAATAGAGACTTCCTTCACATGAACAGAGCCCGCGTTCCTTGTGGAACATGCAGACTGTTGGTAAGAGGGTCCTGAGAAATCGTCGTACGCACGCCGAGTGAGCGCTGAGGACTTCGATACAACACCACTTGCGCCACCTTTTCGTCAACGTGCGTTTACCCCTTGACTAGTAGACAAAGTCGTGTCACAACCGTTGGCGAGGCTCCTGAAAATCATCCCGCCCAAATATTCACACCGTTGGGTGAGTTCATAATGTGGACTTTGATTTAGCGTGCCACGGCTGATTTTTGGTCAAAACTCTCACCTCCTTGCATTCTGACGGGTCAACGGCATCCACCTTATCTCTGTATCACACGTTCACTAATTATAACCTGGTGCATCAGGTTCCTGACTTCTTTGCAGCACTCTACAACCATCGTGGGCACGTACTACTTCGTCCGAGGCTACACTGGCTGCCAATGCTCTATGCTAATATGGAACTCAGGCAATATGTATCTGTGCTCTTTTTTCGCCGGGCTGGACTACGTTCTGCGAGACGTTCTAGCAGTATATTGAATCCGATAGGATCTAATATTAACCTACTTATCTGGTACAGCCCCTTGGTTTTCTGGATTCCACTGCTGATATTCACAAGTCCTCCATGATGGGATAAGCCCGCGCAGTGTTTCCGCGGCGACGACGTTGACCTGGTTCATCGCGCATGTCAATCGCGCAGAACCAAGTCTGGTATGGTGCGTCTAAAATCTACCTATCTACAATTCAGTGGATACCATCGACCCTGAGGCGGTTGTAAATCCACAAGGACGTCACCGAGTCGGGAGTCGGCAAGGAGGTAGCATGTCAGTTGGCAGCGTTTGACAACAACCCTATCGTTCCCTGGCGTGCTCGTCTTGCACTTGGTTCTTGGAGACTGTTCACCCGAATTGCCCCCCTTTGATGTATTGATGGTGACCAGTAGCGCTACTTCACGCCAAAGGTTACACCACCCAGACCATGGTATTATGATACCTATGTAGCTGCAGTGTCACAATGTTCAGTAATTGCTATTAGTTAAAATCTATCTCCGTGTAAATGGTCTTTATAATGTTCTTCTTCTGACCACAAGCCAAGATATTCTTCAAACTGCCTCGGATGAACTGATTGCACTCTAGAAACCATGAGATCTCATGCAAGTGCAACATGTTAAAGGGTACACACTGTGTCAACATTCTCTGGGATTGCAAAAACAATGCCCTCTTTGGCCATATCAAAGCATGCATCATCATCACTTGACTGGACATGATGAAAAAAGGATTCCCTTGCAATGAGGCTATATGTGAAAACATTAGGCTTCAATTCCAAAAAATAATTAGTATTAAACCAACTTGGACATGAAGCATGCTGCATAAACTATTGATTGACAATAAGTAGAGATAAATTTGAAACTGAAAATGATGCACTCACTTCCACCCATGGGGAAGCTCATCACCAGGTGTTCCAGGCAGAGCTGAGTTATTATCCACTGCATGTACATTAATCAATTGAGCTTTCACAAGTCTTAATGAATCCCTACAAGAGCCACTGTAACCAGTGTAGCTAGGCTGACAACAATATATCAATATCATAGTCACCCCAATGCTACATACATACCTAGTCATGAGCCCAGTTTGAATGCAAAACTTTGTAAGCTTTTGCACTGTCAGTTTCAATCTACATATCAATGATATCTCAACATCATCTCACTCTATTATCATGCCACACACCTGATGGATGTGAAAGGCCTATGCTTGTTTAAAATATAACACATTGATCCTGCAATTGCAATGTCCACAAAAAAAGAGATTCCCAACCAAGCAACAATTGACCACTGTTGGAATTAATAAGTAAAAAATGGGCAGCAAATATCACTTACATATAGAACCACATATTCAGATTCCTTAAATCCAGTGATCACACTTGAAAAAAGTACATAAGAACCAGTGGTTCAGCTTGAAATGAACCACTTACAAAGATAGGATAGAGATGAATCCAAAGACTATTTTGATGTCAGTACAACTTGCTAACTGTATGACACATAGCTTTACCTCCTTCAAGGATGAAAATGATGAACTAAAATGTGTCAGATGATAAGAGGTTATCCAACATTCATGGAGTTGCACATACCAACACAATGGAGATCCTATGGGAATTGCCAGTTTCCACTAGAAATATTGTGGATTCTCATTCATCTGGGATGAACAAATTGCACTACCCACAAATGTATATGCGAGTAATAAAATATGCATGGACCAGGCATTCAGTTAATGCCTAAGTATCAAATGTCAGTTAGTGCATCAAACTTTGAAGTCACCCTATTACACAGGTTGTAATAAACACAGCTGACTCCCTTTCAGCAATTTCTACTTCAGAGCTTCATTGAATGTAATATGTCCACATACCATAAACATCTCCTAATCAGTTCCTTGGGTATCGTAGAGTCATTACTATGGGCAACTGCGGTAATGTGACACGCTAATGAACTTGGGTTGAAAGTTTAGACAGACAGTCACTTTAGCCTGTTTGTTCACTTACAACTCCAAAGCTTGTAGTATCCTGTTTTGTATTAGTTGATTGTCGGGCGTGGCTCAGACTTGACGACAAACCAAATGAGTAAGACCTACAGGTCATGCCGTGGTCAGCACAGATGCTCTCCACATGCCTCTACAATTACTCACAACGGTCCTTAACCAAAATGGATCACGACTATGAATGTCTTTCTTCCAGAGATACAGCCCAACTTGGCTAGTCAATATTACAAAGACACTGACGGAGTCAATCATTCTGTACAACAGAAGACGACATGAGACTTACACTGATGTCAATGATAGACTCGCGGACACTGTCGAAAGGCGGTTCTCTGGTTGTCGACCAGTGAACTCGATCGGCAGCAGGAAGGACATTACTGAGCGAATAGAATGGATTCATCTATGGCGCAAGGTGTCATTTATAAGTATCTCCATGGGTGGCGCTCCGGCACTCAATGCGGTTCCGTAGAGAGGTCGACGATGCTGCCGAGTCAGCAAATAGCATTTGATAGATTGATTAATCCGGTGGCTCTGAATCGTCGGAATGGACGGGAAGACGATAGCCGTATGCGCCGCATGTAACTGCTGTACCCCTTCCCTGATGGCTTTCCACGGTGGACACCATCTCCGTCATCCTGGTCTGTCTCAAGGAACATGCTTGATATCGTTGTAATGACTCGGATAGTCGCGTGCGTGAGCATCGTGCGCCATGGGTTCGCCAGAGTCTCCGTGACCGGCGTGACATAAAACCTCTTCCACGATCTCAGCTGATCACGACGCTGCTATAGCACTTCAAAAGTAGACCAAGGATTTCAAGGAAGTGACAACTATCTCTATTGCTACCCAAGCATGCCGCCAAAGAAACAACAAAGTGGATCGTCATCTTCCAAGGTGAAGGAGGACAAGGTGATCTCATCATTCGCAGCTCATATATTAAAACTAACTGATCAAGGTTTCTTGCAAAGACCTTTGGCTTGAAGAATGTGCGCAAATTCGTTCCTGCGGAACGACTGACAGTGACGTTGAAGACGATGGTTTCGCAGAAAAACAAGTCGGCCAAGGTCCAGAAACACATGCAGCAGATTCAGGCACAAGCTTCTCATGCAGGGAAATCTAAGGAAGCCCTCGCAAAGGAGAAAGAACAAGAGACACGAGCCAAGGCCAAGTTGGAGGAGGAGAAGCGCAAGAAAGAAGAAGCTGCCTTGTTCAAGCCGGTGCAAACGCAGAAGGTACCGTTCGGTGTTGATCCCAAGACTATTCTTTGCGCGTTCCACAAGGCTGGGACCTGTGAGAAGGGCAGCAAGTGCAAGTTTAGTCATGATCTCAATGTGGGCCGGAAGGTGGAGAAGAAAAATCTCTACGAAGACAGCCGGGAAGAGAAGATGAAAGGTTCGTGGCGTCATTATGTTTCCCGTCGTCATACTAATTTACAAATGTCAGACACGATGGAGGACTGGGACGAGGCCAAGTTGCGAAGTGTAGTGTTGTCAAAGCATGGCAATCCTCGAACCATAACGGACGTGCGTAAAAATGGCCATTAGTATGCCCTGCTCATGTACGAGTATAGATTGTTTGCAAATACTTCATCGAGGCCATTGAGACGAAAAAGTAGGCAATCTGTCTCCATACTACTCCTATGCTCACTTTTCTCTGTGGTAGGTTTGGGTGGTTCTGGGAATGTCCCAATGGCGGGGAGAAGTGCCAATATCGACATGCATTACCGCCCGGTTTCGTCCTGAAGTCTGAGAGAAAGGCTGCAGAGGAGGCTGCAAAAGCCAATGTGATATCGCTCGAGGAGTTTCTGGAGACAGAGGTAAATCTTCTACAATGAGAAGACCTCAAGGGCTGATTCTTTTAAGCGTCACAAACTGGGCTCCAATCTTACCCCAGTTACTCTCGAAACTTTCGCTATCTGGAAGAGGACGAGGATGGACAAGAAAGAGGCAGAGATGGAAGCATTGCGCAAAGCGAAGGAAGCGCAACATGCGGCCGGCAAGCTCACTGGCATGAGCGGTAGAGATTTGGTGCGTATCGATTCGAATCCCGAAGGCTTCGCTAACCAGGTTGCAGTTCCAATATAACCCGGAGTGGTTCGAGGATCAAGACGAGGAAGATGGGTCTGACGACTTTGATCTCACGAAATACAGACGCGATGAAGATGAAGTATACGCAGAACTTTGGCAGACGGAACAAGGGCTCAGTAGTGTGCATCTATATGAAGACGACGATGAGGACGAGGCGGGTGGAGGTAGCGATGAAGGAGGCGGGTCTACAGGCCACGAGTAGAGTGCCTTTCCATACTTTTTTCCTTACCAGGACGCCCTCGACGGTGATCATTGATCGCTACTCGACGGGCCCGATTTTTTTGGGGGGGCCAAGTTTCGTAATGTTTCCATGTGACCCAAGTTGAACTTGAAGGTGTTCTTCAATTCAGTTACCTGTTTACATTTTCTTTCTCTAGTTATAACATGTCTCGTGTGCCCCAGGCCTCTACTTCCAGACCGACGGTCAAAACAGCTCTGGTCCCGCCGAGTTCTCGTTCTCGAGCACCGTCCCCATCCAAACCATCTGCTAGCGCGGTAGCGTCCCCTTCTACCCCTCGCGTCCGCACAAAATCAATCCCAAAGTCACCTTCCAAGCCAATTCGTCGCGCTCCCCCCGAAGAAGAGGTCCCAACTCCCAAGGCACCTCTTAGCATCAAAGAGGCTATCGCACTCAAGCGTGCAGAGGCTAAAAAGGCAGCTGCTAGATCAGCCATCGGTGGAGGCACCGGCTTTGATAGCTTCGACGCCGTGGAGGATGGGACTGCGGACAGCAGTCCGACCAAGAAAGAAGTTGATGAGAATGCTGATCTCGGTCGGTGGTCCGTGAAAGAAGCCATTGAGCGTGCTCGGAGTACAGGTGTGGATGTCAACTCTCTCTTGTGCCCGGAAGGCTTACCTGACAAGATTTTTGTGACAGGCTCAATCAATCTTGCCTCGCGTTCTTTGCCGTGCTTACCGTCTGCCTTGTTTGAGATCCATTTGGGGGTAAAGCCCGATTCCCTGAAGTCGGTTCCGCAAGAACCCCCAATAGGTTCTTCAGAGGCTCCAGGAAAACGACCCAGACAACGTGGAGGCCCCGCATGGTTCGAAGCGCAGGACCTGCAAGTGCTGAAAGCATGGAACAATGAGATCGTCGAGATTCAACACGAAATTTCACTTTTTGGGTCACTCAAGACCGTCGATGTACGTTGGTTCTACTTGTCATTGTTGTATTCACTTATCGCCACAACAGCTACATCAAAACAAGATATGTGCACTACCGGGCACTTTCGCTGACTTGACAGCGCTTACTAGCCTAGATCTTTCGCATAACTCGTTAACATCGGTTCCTATTAATATCTTCAGACTCCCCACACTCTCCATCTTAAATCTGTCGCATAATGCTCTTGTCGCTCTGCCATTCGGTGAACCATTTTCGGGCTTCTCTCGTCGATCGCGAACAGATAACTATAGTTCAGGAGGATTCTTCGGACAAGTGATCACTCGCGCTGACGTGCCTTTGCCCCGCCTCGCGTCGCTAGATGTCTCCTTCAACAAGTTGACTGCTTCCACTATCGACTACACGAATCTCCCCTCTGGCTTATCCAAGATCAATTTGTCCTCGAATCCTGTCGCTTCAGAGAACTCCAATTCTTCGTCCCTCATGCGCGCCTTCGGAAGTCTTGGTCACCTGAAAGAACTTCGCCTAGCAAATGCGGACATCGGGGATGATGCCTTCCCTTCTACTCTCCTCACTGAAGATCCTTCTCGAAGTTTCTCTTCATTGCGCATTCTTGATCTTGAAGAGACGCGTGCGAGCGCTGAAGCTGTAGCGTCGGCATTATCTGGCTTGAAACAGTCTATTCTGTTTGATATGACTTTGGATGAACCGCCAGAAGGCACCCTTAGGGTAGCTGTTGGGAAGAGGGTTCTGAAGGAAGCTTGGGAGATTGAATCAGAGCGCAGGGTGAAACACAGGAGTGCAAAGTCCCTGGCAGACGGGGGCACGACACCGGGTACCGCGTCTCATGTCTCACGCGAAGAGCCGACCAAGGAAACATGGGAGATTGAAGCAGAGCCAGGCCTGCTGACTGAAGGTGGTCGGAGACGGGCAAGAGCAGTCGCGACCGCAGCAACGGAACCTTCGGTCATAACGACAAACACGTCGGCGTCACAAGGAAAGCGAAACTCTGTTTCTGGCATCGGTCAACCAAGCTCGCCCGCAGTGCCAGGTGGCTCGGCGGCGCTATTTAACTTAAGCAACCCTCAGTACTACCACGCGGCTACCCAAACGCTGAACCTGCCCCCCTCCGCTCCCCCTCCGAGATCCCATGCGAGGTCATTTTCCCTCGCTACATCCGCTTTGACAGCCCATGCCAACTCAGGAAAAACTGATATTGCTTTGCCTACATCAAGTCTTCCAGTTGGAGCAATTTCGTCGCAGTCCTTCGCACGAACACTCAAGATCCTCACACTCAGCAATAGGAAACTAGACCTGTCGGTCTCCTTGCCTTGTTGCCAATCGGAAATGGACGTCGGGTTGATACCAACCCTGGAGGAACTTGTCCTGGACGGCTGCGGTTTTGGGGATAGTGTTGCAGTCACACGCCAGGTCGAGGGTAGCGCATCGCCGATCAAATCGAACGAACCCTTCCTCGCGTTGCTCACAAGGCTGTTCCCCAACCTGAGGACGCTGGACGTGTCGTACAACGCGCTAACATCCGCCGCACTTCAGAAAGACGGTTTGATCAACCTTATCATGGCATCGACTCAGGATACCGCTGGTCGTGCCGGACTGAGGCACCTCCTACTTCGGGGCAACCGCATCACAACGCTTGAAGGCTTTCAGGAACTCGCAGAGATCTTTAAAGGTCATCGTTCAGTCCCCGATTGGAAACTGGAGGAGCTAGACTTGAGAGACAATGAAATCTCCAAGGTGCCGCCAGAGCTCGGCTTGTTACCGCTGGACGTCTTCTTGGTGGATGGCAACGTGTAAGTAGCTCTCTTGCACATGGGTATGCATCATAGGCTTATTTATGCACACGCTGGAAAGTTTTCGAATTCCCCCAAGGAGAGTATGGGAGCGTGAAGGAACCAAAGGCTTGCTGAGCTGGCTGCGCGGACGCATCGAATGAGGGACGAGTCGTGCCCCACCATTTGTATATGTAATAGCGTAGAGCTTGATGAAGCATAATGTAGATTTGTCAAACCTGGAAAGCAGCCAAAGTTTTATCAGTATCGTTCAACGACTACTTGTCCATTGAGGCACTCGTTGCCGGTCCACATGGACATAGCCAACTAGTGACGACGAAAGGTTCGCCGAGGAGTCAAAGTGTTTGCTCTAATTTCAAGGACATTAAGGAGGGCATAGTTGTCAATACTTATAGAGAGTGAATACTCAAACCACCTGGCGGATCCCAAATGCCAAGCTCATTCTTGAGGGCTTGAACTTTTTGATCCCATCTCTTTTCCCAGTAGACTGTTAGAAGGCATTGAGCATTTCCACCACACTTGATTCCCCACGGTACAAATTCATGCCAGAGCCTGTCGCGCTGTGCCTTCTTCATCTTGATAGAAGCCCCGAGTGCTAGAGCAGTCATGGGAAATCCTAAATTGGTGAACTCGAATGCTTTAAGGGCAAGCTCTGGTAAAGCGGAGACACGGAGACCGAAGAGAGCGTGGTAGAAGTCGTGGGTTTCACGATATCGCTGCATGACATAGGCAAGCTCTGGGTCGTCGATATAGTGGACCTACAAAAAAAAAATTGAAAAATAGTGCAACGTTGACCAAAAGAGAAGGCAAACCGGCTCTCGAGAGTCAGGCGTGATATTGCATACTTCAAGCCATCTTGTATATTCTCTTCCGAACGTCCCGTCTGGAAATTCTCGGAGCTTTTGCAAGTCCAAGGTCTTTGAGCTAACGCGGGGACGGTCTTTGAGAATTTCGCGTCCTTCTGGAGAGTCAAGCATCGCGTCACGCAACCGGGGCAATGTAGCACATGCGGTTGTTTCGCCAAGAGCGGCCACCATGTCTAAGGGTATCAACTTGGTGAGATAATTCCGGTCATTGCTGAAGGACGTACCACCGCGTCTGGTGTCCATGAACGCCATGAGGGCAGCACCTACGGTGAGGAATGCATTCTCAAAGTGGTTGAGGGGAATGTGACCTGGGTAGCTGGGCGAACGATGCAACAGTGAACTGGTCTGAAATGCGCGGCATGGAGGTATATCCCGGGAAACAATACGGGAAAGACGTTGAAGGCAAGCCTGAGAGACCGTGCCAATCATGGTGGATTGCCAGTTGGCTAGGATATATTGGACATTGGGGTTCAAAGCGATATTCACACCCGGTTACCTAACCCTTTTTCTAATTCACCACGACTACACAAGTTCCACCCCCGGATTGAATGACCCAGACACAGACGCCAGCCGAGTTACATTGGTCAATGCGGGCACCGAAACTATGAAACGTCATTGACCATTACGATGGGCGCGAGCCAAAGCGGCATTATAACTCACTTGCATTGCCTCTGAGCCACGAGGGTTCTCAAGCGCGGAACTTCCACAACCAAGTGTGGACGTCCATTCCACAATGTCCAAGCGTCAGTTTTTATCTCCCCCATATAAGGTTGGATCCACCGTCTGGCCTGTTATCGTGACCACTGACAGTTGGTGCTGTTCATCTCCTCACAGCATGCGTTCCGAGCGCCGCATGGCCGCGTCTCCCAACCTCCGCGCCGTCGCTGCAAATCACACTGATCCACATGTGAAACTAGATACTCGTCGTTTTGCTGCCATATTCCCTCTGGAATCTCCAGAGGTTACCTCTGCTGACTGTGGTGACGCCTCACACGAAGAACAAAATGACTCAGGTGACCTCTCACGCTTCGAATTCGTTCCTGCGATCGACAAAAACTCACAAGCTGCGTCAGTTACAAATGCGGACCAAAGTTCGACCCTCAGCGCCGCTCAGCAGATAATTGCTGGTTATTATGCAGTTCATGGTAGCGATCGAGCTCGCGATTGTGCCACGACGGACACTGGAGATAACGGTCCCTCTCAAGTTCATGACGACCAGCGCTCGATGTACACACTTGTTGCGCCATCAGACGCCCAGTCTACGATGGATATGATGTGGAGACCAAAACCTAAAGTTCACATGCGTCGTACCGACCAACGAGCCCTCATGCAAGCAGTGCGTTGCCCTCTCACACGCGTATTAAAGTTGTTGGGCCGTATACTAACTTGAATACTGTAGCAGAGTCAGGCGATTGCAATGATGAATGACGCTGGTTTGAAGCCCACAAATAAGATCCAATGTCGCCGTCGGGGATGCGCCGATATCCTGCCGGACGTGGAAGCCCTCAAGTACCATCTCCATATTCACAATATCGCGGAGTTGGCTTCGAGGCGCGAAGAACGTTCCTCATCTGCTGCGCGCAAACCATCTTCTCTAGTACAATGCAGCACCCCCAATTCAAAAGTCCCGAAGAGAAATCGCTCTCGCCCAAAATCCTTTCTCGGAACACAAGACAAACGTTCGACTTCTCCCCTCCCCAGAAAGCTTTCAGCTGGTAGTCTCCTTCCTTCTTTTTTCTCCTCACACCAGGGTACCCCGGAAGTCCCAGAGGTTCCTAGTCTCACGACTGTCGCCAAAGCGCTCACCGCAGATTCTAGCACAAACCAACCACCTAGTTTTCGGCCCGTGTGTGACGCTAAAACACCTTCCACCCACCCTTTTTCAACACTTTCGCGTGGTCGAAGACAAAGGAAGGAAAGCATCACTGGCTGCGTGGGTGCCGAGTGTAACCCGAGCATCGCCATGTTGCTCTCTCCACCTTCATCTCCGATGTTGCACGGTCGTTTTATGCTTTCGCCAAACGAAAATTTTCCTGTGCCGGTTGTGCTCAGCCCTGTCAAGGACAGTGAAAACGAAAATTGCATTTCTATCAGAAACAATGGCGCATATCCATTGCCTGAACAGCTTATCGGGTCACGGAGTCCCGTGAGGACGCTTAGTCCAACCCGGGCTATGAGCCCTATTCGGGGTAAGAATATTTCTTGATCTGCTCGACTCCTGCAATGCTGATATGATGTCATGCCCTAGACGGTATTAAACGTATTTTATCTATGGGAGGGTCTGATAATGTCAGCGATAAGTGAAGCTACACGTCCCCACATGATTTTCCTTCCTGTATGTTTCCCATCGCTCACACTACTTTATACATATTTCCCTTCACCCACATCTCGTTGATTTACTCAACATATAGCGTTTGATAACACAATTATCGTTGTATTACTGCACCACCTGTTATATTTGAACGCATTGATTGTTACCGGACATCGTAATAAATACACCCGTTGATTTCCGTCAAGTTGAACCGCCGCGTGTACTGGGATGAGTCATAGTTGATGAAGTATAGACGTTCTTGAGCCCCACTAAACCAGCCAGCTCCACCATATAGATAACAGCTTGGAGAGATCACGTTGCTCCATTAGCCTTGGCCGCGCAGGTTCTTGAACAGTAGGGATGCTTTCCAAAGCGAGGTTTTGAACGACAAAACTGCAAAAGGAACATCGTCAGCATTACTTAAAAAGATGGTGGGCTGAAATACGCACGCTGCACACCTTGGATGCTTCCGTGGCGCATGTCCGCCCGCAGTAAGGGTGGCTTTGGAACTTGGGGCGTACCTGGCAGAACTGTATCGATCACCGATCAGATGATATATTGTAACGTGGAGGAGTCACCCAACATACCTCACATAGCCCACTGCCTTGGGGTGAAGCCATCTGCGGACTAGTGGGTCCGCTTCCCATAATCGAAAAGCATTGCCCATTCACATTGGGAACTGGTTGAATGGATACAAGGGAAGTAAGATCTTGAACTGATAAACGAGTAGTATCTCTCCGGGCGTTGGGGATATGGGACGGATTGTTTGGGTCTTCGCGTAGTTCCTCTCGAAGCCTTAGTAGGGCTTTCCCGAGTTCATTGCGGCCAGAGCGATCGGCGCCAATCCCCCAGAAATAGTCGCGTGGGGAATCCTGAAGTGGATTGTCAAGTGAATCCTATGGCAAGAAATAATTGATAGAACCCTTCTTACCTCAATCAGCTCAGCATCGCCCGTTCCTAATAGTAATGCCTTGAGGTCGGGATGTTGAGTAAACTTGAGGCGAAGAGCGATTTCCATCTAGGTTTGACGAAATTCAATTCGATCAAACGCACCTACAGGAACCATTCGTCGGATGTCTCACCTTTTCTACGTTGACTTGTCTCCAATCCGAACGCACCCACTTCTGGTGTCGGTGTGCTTCATCAAAAGCCAACATCGGCCTTTCGCCACAACCCCGAATCCGCTCTGCGATCTCTGGATGATCGTCCAGGAACTAAGCGAATTTATCGATACCGGAGTGCAGAAACCAGCGTCAGCACCTACAAACGAGCAACATAAAATAAACCACATACCTTGAATGCTTGAAATAGGTGTTCGCTTGTTGGATACTTTTTCCCTTTGTACACGACATCGTGCGGTGAAAAGTTGGTAAATTCATAGAATGGGTCGTTCTTATTGTAAAATAGGATCGGCGCTGCCTTTGGAGCTTGAAATGGAGCTACAGAGGCGCCGACGGGGGCAACTGGAGCTGTAAGAGGTGGATAATCCGCGTCTGTGCCACTGGAGACACTTCGCGTTGGTGGTTGCGGGTAAGAGTTGCTAGATGATAGGTCAGAAGACGGAAGTTATCGAAGACCATTCGTCGCACCTTGGAGTATAGTACTGCGTGACGGGCCTTTGTTTCTGTTTGCCGGAAACGGATCGAGGTGTAGTAGGGGATCCTCCGAGTCCAAAGAGTTTCATAATCCGACGGGTGTCTAACATGATCCCGAGTGTGATCACGACAATTACAGCGAGTAGATAGAGAATTTTAGAGAGATGATCGAGTCAGTGCAAGTTCAAACGATAATTTCCTTCGCGGCTCACGAGAAGGGAGTTTCTTATAAGCTCCTCCGAAAAGGCGATGTAGTTGACTCCCCACGATGAAAATATCTCCGAATGGTGGGATTGGCCACGGGGGGGATATTGAATGACTTACGACGAGCCAAGCGTTAAAATGACCCAGCTCATTCTGTTGCACGGCCACACCCTTGACAAGCCAGCCAGTAACAACGTGTTTGCCATGGCTGCGCTTTACCCCATCTTACTCACTTGCCTTTTCTGGACGGCCTAGAACACCAACATCGTGGAAGCTGCATGGTCAACTCTTCCACAAACAGGACTAGCTTCACCTGCGCGGTGCGAATGGAGCCAGTTCAGATAGTTTAATTGCAAAACGGAGCCACGTGTTGCGTTAATTGTGCTAGCTGGCTTCTGAGCCGAGCATTGGCCATGCCATCATGGAGACCGCGGGTAACTTGGGTTGACTAATCGTCCACGTCGTTTGTAACAACATGCATTGGTTGTCTGTGCAAACGAGGTGCAGTGGAGGTGAGGTATGCCACGGTCAGCATATAATCTTTCATCTCTTCTGTTCTCCTGCCTCAATCGCAGTACCAGTTCAATCTCACCATGTCTTCTCATCAGAGAGATGGATGGGTAAAACTAATACCTCCTGATGAGTTCTCTCTCGACAATCCAGTGAACTCCTCACGACGAAATCGGCTGGTCCGAGTTGACAGAGATAACTCTCGCTTCGCTGAAGGTGCTGACCATCTTCTCTTTCCCTCATCGCTGCGAATATTGAGCCGCTTCAAATATAGCTGAACGACTCTTCATCAAAGGGTGGCGCCACCGTAAAAAGGCGAGACCCGATGTCCAATATATCTTCAAGGTCCTCTGGCCAGAACCTGCGCTCGAGCCATATCTCGACTATAGGTACCTCTCCTTCTCACGGCGTACTCCTATCCATGATTCCTGACGCTGGTCACAGAGATCGAGTCCAGGACATTCTCAGAGCCAAGGATAAACGAGGAAACGAAAAGCTCCTTTTCCACGGAACGAACCGTGCGTGTCTGTTAGGAGAGTCTTCAGGGAGTGTACTCCTCTGCAATCTGAAAGAATGTTATTTGTGTTCCATTTTGCGGACCTCATTTGATGTGAGCAAGTGTGGTAAGTCATTTCCCTTGCTCTTCATTCTACCTGCTCTTATTCACGTACTTATCAGGTGCGAAGAATTCATTCAAGCGGTATGTGACACTCCCTGTCGAGTAACCTCTATTCTGATGTAGGGTTTCAGCTTCGGACATGGTATCTATACTACATCCTGCTCCTCCAGTATGTCCTCTAATTCGATCGCTAACACCCTATTATTCCTCATAAACAACAGAGGCCGATGATTATGTCCGCAGTCACTCTGAAAATGCCGCACTGAGGGTAATGATTCTTAGCCGCGTCGTTGTAGGCAGGCCCCACAAGAGATATCGAAATGCTCCAGACCTAATTGCACCACCGTCTGGGTATGACTCGGTATGAGTGTGGTTGTGCTACCCGGCACGACTGTCTGTCTGACCTTGTCACAGATCGCTGGGGAGATTGGCCGGGACTTGAATTATGAAGGTTCGTCGACCATACATGATGTTTTCAGGCACATGGAATGATGATCAATAGAAACGGTCACCTACGACAATGACACCGTGCGTCCAGCGTACCTGATTGTGTATGGCGACAAGCCAAAACGCGTTACAAATCTGAAGGCATTTGTCCGGAAGATTTTCAAGACCCCAATCGTGTCATGACCCAGCGTTTACGCCGTAGAAACAGGTGTATCAGTATTTATACGGATATTTATTTCTATCTACTTTGATACCCACATATTTGTACGATAGCATATCGGCTGTATTATCTAGCCTAATGATAGTAGCAGTATCTAACCCGTAATCGAATTGGCTTGGAATCAGTACACTGGAGCCGTCCATGTGGACTTTGAATGATATCCGTCGCCGACCAAAAAGGTGCCGGCAACTCATGCGGCGGGGCTTCGCAACGCATGCCGATAATACCATGATCCAAAGTCCGACGTTTATTTGTGCTTTTGGCTGTGCCAATTGACGTGCCGTCTCCATTACTACACGCCTCGCGTCTATGGTCATGATCAGAATGTAGGTGACCATTAATATTGATCCCCCGGATCAAAGCGCACTGGTACTTGCACGTGTGCAGCTGGCTGCCTTGTGTGGAGGTCGATATACCCTCGGCAAATACAGACGACGTGGATTCCAGCTGGTTTACACTGCGAACGATGGCGGTATAGAGAAAATTCCTATGCCACGAAGCTTAATTCCCCTCGCGAAGAACATGCCCCATTCGCGTTGTTCGAGGAGTTACCACTGGATGTGCTCGTCCGTGTGGTGGCTATAAAACAGCCTGTCTGCCCAATACTTCATCACTCGTCCTTCTTGTCTTATCCACACACTCGAGTTGCTCCTGGCGAGCAATCGTTGACACCTCTTGCCGATCTCATCACCCTATCTGCTTCAGACGCCACCACCTCATTCGATATGAGCACTGCACTTCCACCCATGCATGCTGCTCTCTCTGTGCTTGGCACGATGGCCGGTCAATACCTAGCTGCGCAAAGTGCTCAGGCACAATCGGCGCAAGCTCAACCCCCACAACCGCAGCCAACCTTTAATGCCCCACCTTCTAGACGGGCCACGACGAACGCAGTCAGTCTTTGTGATGTATGCCACTTTCTCGACGCATGTGGCATTCTCAACTGAATCCCCTTGCAGTTTTGCCACGCGAAACCCAAATACTTTGATGGGACAAAGACACACTCGTACTGCGGCAAGACATGTGCTGCCAAGATCCAGAACAAGGGGGCGTCGGGCAAGAACCCTCCTGCGAGGGGAAAGAGTGGTAAGACTGCACCTCGTGCTAAAGCCAACATGTGTGACGTATGTTGCCCTTTCACTGTCACTGTGAATCTCTATATGATGTAATGGCATGCAGTATTGTCACAAGCAACCGAAGTACAATGATGGGAAGACGACCCACTCATTCTGCGGCAAAACTTGCGCACAGCAAGCAAAGGCTGCAGGGGTCGCAGGTGGAGGAGCGCCCATAGCACCCTCCAAGTCCGTATGCTCGCGCTTCGATCCAGTCGATGCAATACTTAAGGCTCTGCGCTCCAGACCACTCAGGAACGGCTGCTTGCTGTGCGGGAAAGCCGTCAAGAAGGGCCATTTTTGCAGTCAGACGTGTACTTCGAAGGCGGAGAAGAATGCACCACAGTTGATCGAAGTCCCCAATACGCACGACACATTCACGAGCGGTATGCTACTGTAACTTGCTTGGCCGATGCCCAGAGCTCTGATAGTACGTAGTCGCCGATCAATTCAAGGTCTCGTGGCGGCATCCGACGCCTTGCCCGATCGTACGTCGAGTGTACAAAGTCATTGGACACCCCACTTCCATCTCGAAGTATGAGGCATACAAGTGGGTGACGATTTGCGCGGACGCCAGTCTCGTCTTACCAGGATTCACAGGGCATCTGTCGAGGCTCGAGGCAAGTTTGCATCTGCCGGACGGTCACCTGGAAATGAAAACCGTCGATGGCACGGAACCACGAGGGAATGTCTTTTGGGAAACAATGGGAACAACATGCTTTGCTCGTCATCATTGTGTTCTCTTTGCGGCATCCTCCGTACCTCATACAGTTTGAACCTCTTTGGCAAGAAGACTGGTTGGGGAAGGCAAGTAACTTGTCTCTTGTGATCAACGGTGGGATGACGACGAGGGTCACAGGTTTGGTGCTGGCGTTTACACGTCCTCGACCTCTTCCAAGTCCAACGATTATTCGAGCAATGTGAAACCGTCGAACCAGAAGGCGATACTACTCAACAAGGTTGTCGTTGGGAAAGGGTATAAGATGACACAGGATAACACCAATCTTACTGCACCTCCACCGGGCTACGATTCGGTGTGTCTTCAGAGTATCCGACTTTCCTCGATTGTTGACTGAACATGAATGTTTCAGGTTCTTGCTGAAGTCGCTCTCGGGGGTTCCTTGAACTACGACGAGCTCGTCTGTTACACTGAAAATGCAATCAGACCGTCGTACCTCCTCATTTACGATGCATGAGGATTATTTCGCGTCAACATCATACCCTAACTTATACCGTGTACTTGTGTCATAACCACGATGTACTTATTTATGACCATGCCTTGCATAATATTGCCGGTACATTGTCGGATACTCAGTGGTGTTTATACTGACGAACTGTGATATAATCCTCAGCAAGAATGAGTGACATTTTGAGTGGGGTGTATGCAGATTCTGTGTATGCAGTAAGGTCGTCTAAAGAATAAGACCAATGCTAAAGTAAATGATAAATCACGGTGTCCGTGAAGATATAAGATTAGGCTGTCTAGAATTGAGATCGTATAAGTAGCGGTTTCACTCATGATGGGAAATAAAATCTCAATAAAAATTAACATACCGCTTCCTTGAGGTAGGTGATGAGGTCAGAACGGTCCTTCTCCTTCTTGAGACCTGCAAAGGCCATCTTGGTACCGGGAATATACTACAGAGCGGAGGCTCCATGAGTAGGTGGAGAACAAGCAGCAGACCCGACATACCTTTTTGGGGTTCTCAAGATACTCGAACAATGTCTCCTCGCCCCATGTGATACCCTTTTTTACGTTGGCTTCGGTGTACGTGAAGTCTTTCCCTTGACCTGTCTGACGACCGAAGATACTGGGCACCAATTAGCGAGCAGCACCACGCCATGGAAACCAAGTCCCTACCCATGCAAGTTGGGTCCGACTTTGTTGGGCTCACCAGCACCAACGGTATGGCATTGTGCACAACGCGTCTTAAAGAGGGAAGCGCCCTTTGAGGAGTCACCTGGACCAGATTTTTCAGGACGAGCTATTGCAGGAAGAACTTTGATACAGACCAGGAGCAAAAGGCATGGCAAAAGTCTAAGTAATTGAAGAAAGAAAGAACGCTGAGCCTAGCTAGAGTGTCGATGATGATGGTTTTTAATTGACGTTGTTTTTCTCTTATTTGAGGTCCCGATCGTGCCGGTTTGTTCCGTGCGGCTATTCCGCCCCGGCACTCCATCCGAAGAACACATCCGAGTCAATCCTTCGGAAGTCATTAGTAGTACAGTCGACTCTGTAATAACCCACACCCATGGGTTATAGGAGAGTATGGGTTGTCAGCAAGGATTTCTGGTGGCATTTTGGAACCCCAAAATATATGGGTTAAATGACGTATGGATTATTACAGAATCGATTGTACATTTGTACGAGGGCAACCAAAGCCAATTGCAATGAGCGTATTGTCATCCTTCATAGCGTCCAAACATCATTCCTCCAAGATGCTCTCTGAAATGAGCCTATACACTTTTTCTGTTATCTCTCTCCCTGAAGGGATTCTCCTCGATCTTGCTTTCTTGACAATCGAGGAACACAAACACCCTCGCTGTATTAATCAATGGCACCCGTATCTCATTTACCTTGCCTTGTATGTGAAGTATTCGTGTCAAATAAAATATAAGGAGTGGCCATCATGAACTATATATCCAACTAAAGAGTCAGGGTACATACAGCAGGGGACATCGCCTGTGTAGGTACCAACAAGTCAACCCAACACGAATTTTAAATCCAGCGAGCAGTATCGCAGTTCCCTTCACGTCTGCACAATTCGTATCTGCCCACCCCTGTCTCCCCAGCGTATCACAATCCCGTATCATATTGGGGGTACTCTAATCGCCACTGGTTGACGGACGTACCGCGCGGACTTCCACACCAACCATATGATAACCAACATACCAAATGTCAAAGTAAGTCTGCCAAATGGTCAGGTCAGAATGACAAATACTCGATCCCTGGAAAATAATACCAACATTTCAAGGACCGAGATCGCTGCAGGGATGATCATCAGTGGCAATGTCTGTAGACACGAACAATTGTACCCACCATACAATGCTTGCAACTGCCCGCAATAGACGACCCCTCGACAGGAGTTATTCAAAAATAGCGAGGGAAGAGTTTTGTTAAGAACCCCCGTGCCCGCAACCCAGAAAACCCATGTCACGAGCACCCATACTGCTTGTGTGCCAATCGATGCGATTGGACGTCGTGACCAGAGAGGGTCAAGGAAGAAAAGGGTGTACGTCCCAGATGTGACGGTTGTCCAACAGCCTGCAAACCTACAGGATGTCAGCAAGGGAACGCGTCCGTCTGACCGGTGGCAGAAAGTACGTACAACAAGAAGCGCACTCCTGTGCGTGTGGTTGAATCTGGTGCATTGTTGTTATACTTGTATTGTAGCAGAAGCCAAGTTGCATCAGCAACCTATAATGCAAACAAGTCCCTCGGTAATCCAGGACGCAAATGCGAAGGAACTGACCTCCGCTAAGCTGCAGAACAGCAGAAAAATATAGATAACTGGAGCACGTGTAAGCCACAAGGATGTTGGCACCAACGATTGAGACTTACGCGGGCCATACTGCTGAATACGAACTCCAGATACCTTGTTCAACGTTCTTGGGTGTCGTTTCGAGTGCCTGTACAACAAGTACAGTGGACAGAAATAAATGAGCGCTAACATTGGGGTGACGGCGGCAATGATGCTTGAAATGGCGCTGGAATACATCCTAGATTTGTTGACATCAGAGGCAGCAGAGACCTCGGTGGTACTCTGAAGAGCAAAGGAGCCTGTAGCAAGTGCAGCAAGGATACACAAGGAAGAGGCAAAGGGAAGCATGTCGACCAGCTTACAGTTGAAACGATGAGGGTAGAAGGACCACATGGGGAAGAGTAAATGCGCACCGAAATGGTTTTGCGACGAGAAGTAGGCAAAGACATGCTTGCCATTACGACAGAAGCGGTTGCCGCAGCACTTATGGCGTGTGCTGTCAACGGCGAGGAATGGAGCGGTTCAGACTCGAAAGTTGGGAGACCTTGCATGGTTTGTCTGGTCAACCTGTATCGCGGGCTGCGGCATAATATGCACGCTGATTCACCACTGCAGGCAGAAACGTGTTTGCAGCATTGCCTCTCGTGACTTGATACCCAACCGTAAGTTTGCATCTTGGCGAGATTGAGCTCTCAGAGAGAGAATGTCCGTTGCCTGTCAGCGCTTCAGCCTGGAGCGAACAATATCTGAAGATTGGAAAGTGGCGGTCCCTGACGAATAGCTAGATTCTACCGTCAACTATATGATGTACAGCCATGGCTGCCGAGATCCGCGTGGATCACACTGTTCCCTTCGGTCCATCACCTTGAACGTGGGGGTCACAGGGCAAGTCCGTCTCGTTTCGACTGAGGTTCTTCTCTTGAATGTGAGAGATGCCTGAAAATTGGAAACGTGAGGTTAGTTTGTTAAACTGCGGACAAGTCGATACCAACTGAACCACTCAACTCGTAACCAGGAACAGCTGTGCGTTACTTTACAAATATTCCGTGCAAATCAATGGTAGCGTGAATGTTGAAGCCGTGCGACAAACGCTGGCCACGCCGACTTCCGATGCACATAATGCCCGCACCGTTGATTATGATTTAAGTACATAAGTACAGTACTCGTTCAGTCGATTCGTTAGCCCGTGTGACGCGTTATGACGACCGGAACTTTTGGCATTTTCGTCATGCCTTGGGACGGAGACTCGGACCATATACGAGCTGCACAAATAATATTTTTTTATTTCCGTAGAGTGATATTAAAATACAACAAAAATAGGCATGGGGCACCAGTCACAAATCTGTGACCCGCAGTGAAAGGGAGCAACGGCGCGTGCGGGGGCGAGAGGGTAGCTAGGTGTGTGCGCGCATAGCGAGTGGGGAGAGCGAGGCGGAGCAGCTACTCGTCGTGTCATGTCGTCGTGTGCGTAAGGGCAGGAGTCGTCACTGTCATGCTCGTCGTGTCGAGACGAAAACACGATGCATGCAGTAGTGGCGAGAGGTCATGCTAGTGCTATTGACGTGGCTACGACGTCGCCGCGAGATAGTGGTAGCACGGAGATAATGGTGCCATCAACGTAGCACCTCGTCGTCGCCGTGTGCGTAGTGGTTAGAGGGGTTGCAGTAGCGTGCCGCACGTAGCGGTGGTGGCACGGGGAGGTACCATCGATATGACACCGTTAGCACCGGCGTTGTCGCATACTTCGCGTCCTTGTCGGTCGTTGTGTCGTTGTGTGCCTCGCCCTCGCCGCGACGTGTCAAACAGCGCAAGGGACAACTGAGCACGACGGGCTGTCAGTAGTGGTCATGTCTGGCCCCATCATGACTCGTCCCCGTCGTTGTCATGTTTGTGTGTAGAGAAGGTGGGCGAGGTGGTGTGGGTGTGGCCATGGGTTGTAGTGGTGGCATAACTTTTATATGCTCCAAGGCAAAGAAGATAGAGGTTGCGAGGAAGTGAGGGCAGGCAAGGATGAGGGTGGCGCAAAGCATTGCGCCGTCGTTGAAGACTGCCAGACAACCGGATTCAGGGGCTCAATTTTCCTTTTTCGGTATCGCGAAAACAATTCGTCACCCGGGACCTGTGACACGTGACAGACGAATCGATTGTACTATTGTCATTGTGAAACGCCGACAATTTTCTTCTCCACATATCCACGTCGAGTCGGGACCGACCTGCGCTGCTCTGAGGCACGTCATTGGGTATCTCCAGGCACACCGAATGGCGGTACCGGCGCACCGTTCATCGCTAGAAAGAGTGAGGAATGTTCAGGGTATAAACGCATATACCTCTCTACATGATTCAGGAATCGACTACAATGAAGATTCTTGCATGTGGCTGCATTCAGGCCTTGAATCAGTGACGACGGAACAATTATAACCATGATTCTCATGTCCACAGGACTCTAATCGGCCACCGATGATATCTGACCCGAACTCGTTGTATTTTTAGAGTCTTCAGGAAGTCCTCAGGATACAGTTTGGAAGAGAATGGTCAGTCTTTTTGCACCCGGGATTTTGAAATTCATATTAGATCACCCGCCATGGAGGAAGGCAGGTCCACCAATGGTTTTCGACATGGTTGATAGCACGAGGTCCAGTGACTTTCTACTCGCGTAACTGCTCGAACTGACTAAGGAATTTCGGAGCCGAGTGTACTACACTCGACTATGGCCATCCGGACCTCAACACTTATAATTGCGTTGGGGAGAGTGGGGTGACTGGCATGTAGGTTGGTAGTCAATTCGTGTGCAGACGCCCCAATGCTCAACGTCCAACATTCAACATCCAAATCCAGAAGAAACTATAGTATTCTCGATGATGTTACAGCGAGAACTTCAAGGTTTCCGGTGCGGACTACAAATTAGAGTTGAAGTATATAATGGTTGAGGTACTATCTAACCTTGTCTCCGTGTATAGTAACCGTATGAGATCTATCTGGTGCATCTAACTTGAATCTAGGAGTCTGCTGATACATGACCTAGGGTATTGACACACGATGGAAAGATGTATCAGTCCCTGGGTTTGCGATCCCTGACGCGTTTTGAATGCACGTGAGATTACACGATGACTTTGGGATCTGTAGTTTCCAAATCCGGTATGCTGACATTTTTCAACCTTTCCAGGGCCAGGGAACGGACAGGCGGGATGTGTTTGATGAGATTCAACAGTCGAGAGGGATTGCGATGTACTCGGTACGTCGATCATTGACAGACACGTAAGGCACTATCTCCATTCACTTTCAGGGTGAATCTAGCTGCACCTTGAAGTTTTTCTCAGAGTGATCAACAGGGCATTGACACTCCATTCTTAGCGGGACAGCTAGACTCGATGTCGTTTCCGCACCGCAACCTCGCCGCTTTGCTGGTGTATTTTTCTGTAAGCAACGTAAATGCTAGTATTCTGGCAGATTCGATGACCCCCGAGCATTTGAACCTCTAATAGGTTCGATGTGGCTAAAATGCGGGAAGAAGGACAGCTGACAGCTCCACATGATATGCATTGGTTATTTGCTAAAGGCACCGTATACATTCCATGCTTAGCGTCGAGAGTGCGGTCCTTGGATCGCCAAATCATACTCTGGCGATAAGCAGTTGACGTGCTTCAGCTCTTCCGCGAATGGCGTGGGTACGCATTTCGCTGTCACCATACCTTCTCGACGAAAGGGCGAGTTTTATATGACACTGTGCCTGCCTCAAATTACATCTATGGTTACTATAACGCTGTGACCACATGACCAGTAAGTGGCTTTATAAGAAGTGCATGTATATCTAATGTTCTTTCCAGCTCTTCTCAGACCCTTTCCTCACTTGATTGCAGGATGGCCAGTATTGCCACTGGATTGGTGGAAGATGAACAACACCTCTCGTTCACAGCCTCTCTTGAAAAGAGGGATCTAGCTGCCGTGGACAACGAAGAAGGTGTCGATGAAGGACTCGAGTTCCCAACTGAACAAGAATTAGCCACTCTCCGCCGTGTTTCCGATGCCATTCCGTGGAACGCATACAGCGAGTGATTTTGTTTCTACTTTTTCCATGTCTATCTCAATATTTTGTCCGTAGCGATTGCTATCGTCGAGTTGGCTGAGCGTTTCTCGGTAAGTACTGCATAACCACACTGAGAACGAGCCCCCTTTGACCACCCGCGTCCTCAGTATTATGGTGCGCGAAATCAACATTTCATCATCATGTTAATCGTCAAATCACCGTCCATTTGACTTTCAAAAGGTGCCAGTGCTGTCTTTGTAAGTTGAATGCTTGGCCCGCAATCTTGATTATGCCTTGACATTCGTTTTCACAGGTAAATTTCATTCAACAACCGCTTCCGCCCGGATCTCGTACCGGGGCCGGTGGGGCGAATGGCCAGTCTGGTGCTCTTGGCGGGGGCCAGCAGTTGTCTACTGGATTGACTACATTCTATCAGTTTTGGTAAGTATGTTGTTGGGATCAACTTTG
>JBBPTB010000278.1:0-26211 GCA_038093875.1 Boletus tylopilopsis | reverse complement strand
CCAGGTGTGGCACGTCGTGAAGAGGAGGAAGAGGAGGAGGAGTGGGGGGTAGTAGAGAGGAGAACTTGTCGCTTAGTCAGCGAGATGATAGATATGTGGCACAGGTCGGCGTTGATGAGTACGCGTCCAATGTCACAGCTCCTGTCTTCCGCAGTGATATCAGCGGTTGGACTCACATGCAAAGCTTTTCTCAATTCCGGCCTTTGTTCCATCACCGTAAACAACTTACCCGTCCTGTTAGACTCACTCAAAAGGCAAAGCAGACCCAGTGGCCAAGGTGTAGTAACAGGTGTGTAGCTGGCACCCGTGTTGATCCCATCCGTCGTTGTAACTCCAGCTACAGTATCTAACCATTTGTCCACGTCCGTTTGCGTCCCTTTTGCCGACATTAACTCCTCATTCCTTCTCTGTCTAGCCTCGATGACCCCCTAACTTGGGGTATACTGCCGTTTGAAAACTTCACAGATTCTCGTACTATTCGTTGGGTTTTGGGTGCTTCAGATATCCTATTCACAAATCCGTCAGTGGAGCGATATATTCCTTCTCCTTCTCATACTGAAGTCTTGCTTTGGTCAGAAAGTCTCTTCTCGACTTTCTTCCGCAATGGCCAGGTTATAGAAACTTTTCGAGGAAACGGCATTTGGCAGTCAGCACTCGACGTAGCTATTGAAAAACTGAACCAGGGTCATTGGGTTTGTTCTTCTTGAGTCATTGCATCCGCTGTGCATATCAAAGCTATTCTAGCTGCATATGTTCGGCGAGGGAAAGGTACATCAACCTACCGCATATTCGCAGGTCGGCGGAATCGCGCGTTTACCACGATTTAAATGGGGCGCGTACGTGTTCTGTGTCACACAGTAAGGGGCATGCTTGCAGACTTATCATCTCTATTAGTGGTAGGATCATAATGGAAACAAATATCCCACCCATAATAATACCAATGTGGCTGACTGGTAAGATTGTTTCACCGGGTGCTATCATCTCTCTGATCAGATGTATACAGGTTTCGATAAACTGATGCCTGAGCACCGCCCGTATCCGTACAAATATTTCCCGAAAATGGGCGTTCAACTTGGTGTCACGTTCGGCGAACCTATACCACCTGACAAGATTATAGTTACGTTGAACGCTATGCGCATGCTGAAGCGTTCCTCTTCGCCGTCTGACCCAGGAGGGGGCCCCATGCGACTCGGTGGGTCACTGAGTAGCTCGGAGTTCTGCAACACCTCGCGTGTTCGAGGGTGGATGGAAAAGGCGATCGTCCGAGCAGGCGGAGACCCTCTCGTGGAGTACGAGCGTGCAGAACGACATGCTCAGTTGAATGAAATTCGGAGCGACGTTACGGAAATCATCCAACAAGCCGTCGAGCAGCTAGGGAGGAAAGTGTCAGGTAACACCCTGGGCCTTACTTTACATCATCAGTCTGGGGGGAATCGTTGCAACTAGATAGTTTGTTCTTGTGCCCTGTCCGTGGGGCCTGTGGAATAGATCTCACACTGACAGAACCAACTATGCAATTCATTGAGCAAGAGCTCTGTCGGGTGAGCATTTTCCATTGGCAACGATCAGAAGATCTTTCGAAAGAGTCCCAACCACATTCCGAGACCAACACATGTCAATGATCTTGTCACATGCAAGTCAAATGTGAGATCGCTTGTCGACAGATAACGTGAAGACGGCCACTTGCAATGACATCTGACTATTCACTATCTGATCGGGGTGTAGCTGAAATATTCAATTCTAACATGTTTCACGTTTGGCATCCACATAGTCTGTCAATAAATCACGCTGATGGGCCGATAGCGAGGGTCAGTTCTTGGAGGTCCGTTTGAGTCGACTGTCACGTCCGTTCGACATGAACGTGATAATCAAGTCTCTGAGCAGCTCTGAGCTCAGTTATCTCTGGCATCTCGATTGATTCAGGGACAAGAAAAGATCAGCGTGAACATATTTATCATTTTTGAAGCATCAAGTCGTACGGGATAACCTGAGAGTCCACAAAACTCGCGCCACTACTTTACCAGCTAGAATTGAGGATTAATTACGTCGTGTGCCCTAAGCGTGTGCCTTGGCCTCGCTGCGTAGGGTCGTTAAACAAAATCAATAAATGGAAAGGGAGACACGAACTAGCGTTCATCGTCCTGGTCGGTGTGGTCCGTGATACGGTAGTGAATCATCGGCAGAGCGAAAATCACACCCGCGGCACACAACACCCATGTAGAGATGAATATGCTCAGGTAGCTGCGGGGAAGGTTAGGTGTCTATCGTTCTCTACCCATTGGAAAGGAAAACACTTACGGTGCTGGGACAGCATCCGCATGCCAAACACCAGCAGCACCAGCAGATTGCAATCCTTTGTCTGTCGATATTGGGTTCGGTTCGAGCTCTGAAACGCATAGAATAACTTACAGAAGCCCGTGAACACAGCGAGTTTCGCCAAGTCGTTGGACATGGCACCCAATAGCCAATATACAAAGGTTTGCCACATCGCATCCAGGAGGCCACAGAAAATGTACAACCAACCGTGTACTGCATACGTAGAGTCACTGAAATCAATCTTCGTGGCCGTCTTCACGGACACGGTGGCTCGTGTGTAATTCCTGCGTCCTCGTTGAACTTGAATGTTGGTTGAAGTGAAGAATAACAACGCACTTTTGATACGTGTAAGCCCATATGTGAACGACGAAGACCATCACCGTCACAATGATCCAACCAGCAAACGCACGAGTCCGACGCCTGTACTTCGACCGATCGAGAACGCAATATCCGAGGAACACAGACCCAAATATTTGTGCTGCCCAGTAGACGAATGCGTTGAGACTACGCGTACGAATGTTGAAAAGTGCAGCGTTGTAATCGTTTTGCTCTGGTTTGGGGAACTCGGTTCGTCAACATAAGTTGAACTGAGATAAGATACTCACGCCAGGTGTAGAAATAGTTGCTCGCAACGAACATAGGGAACAGTAAGATGACCATTGGGTCGGTCTTCAGGGCTACGTAAAGGCTGTAGAATTCTGTTTTCCAGGATGGGTGGCGGGGTAAGGAAACTTTTGTGCCGTCTGTCCGAATAATCTTCTCTGGATTGGCCATTAGTGGAGCCAAGGCTACCCCGATGAGAGTGAGAACCAAGAAACCGATCTGGAAGTCCGTGGATCTTAGCATCATGTTTCTTTTGAAGAAGTGACATGATCACTCACGTATGTTCCATTTCCAACTTCATAAACCAAGTTCAGATCAACGATAACAACATTTTTACATAACAGAGCTCACCGCCGTTACTCTAATGTGGCGTTCAGCAGTGAAATCCAACATGGAAGTTAGCAACTGGGTCACATACTTGATTATTGAAATTGAGCCCGAACGCAACTGCAGACCCAATAACAGCACCGAGGTTGAAAATTGCCCAGAAAATACCAATGAAGAGGCCCTTTTGCGCCTCGGTGGGATAGGCCATCATCATAGAACCTTGTGCGGTCCACAGCAACCCAGCACACAACCCAAGAATGGCACCCGAGGCGACAACGAAGTTGTATGCATTAGGATGAATGTTATCCGCCCTGAAGCACGTGAGTGATGGAAAAGGTTGGGATTGCAGCGAAACATCCATACAGAAACGAGCCAATGTACAGAGAGTATCCCAGCGTTCCGAAGAACAAGGTCAGTCGGGGTCCAAGCACATTGTTGACCGTTCTGTGGAGGATCAGGTGTCGGCACACACTATACGGGAGAGCGAAACGGACCCAGAAAAGAATGCAAAAAACGCAAAGGTGGCATAAGTAGCCGTACCAGCGTTGGCCTGAGCTGTTGTGTTGACTTGACCGCCTCCGCCAATCCCTCCAAGGGCATTAAACATGCCGGGGCACATGAAGCAGACAAATCCAAGCATGACTACTTGGAAGTAAGGGTTATAGTAGATTCCCTTCAGCCCCGTGGGGCGTTCGAAGATCTCTTCACGCTGGGAGCCAGAGTCCTCGCTCCCGCTTTCTAGCTTCTTCTCTGCGAGGATGTCTGCCATGAGAGTGGAGGAGTTGTGGTTCGGGAGCCTAATCCACGCGAGTACTTATATAGGCCCGTTGGATTATGAAATATCCAGGGGAAAAATCCACATGTGAGCCTTCGATGAAATTTGACAGCGCATGCATAGTTACATACTGATGAAACCTTAAACACCGGGGCGGGCCGTCCACATTGACACCGAGCGATATTGTAGAGTCCAGTGTCATTGAAACGAAGGCATACGTGGACTGGCAACGATGTACGGCTGGGCTGGAGCTATACCACGGAGTCGATAGTGGTCGTCGGCTATTGGGGGATCAGACAACAAAGTACATACATGTCACAACGTGGCGGTGCTTCCACCAAGTCATGGGGTGTGTTTTACACAAGGTGCGTTTCTGGCGCAGATCGAGATAAGGCGAAGTTTCAAGATAAGTAGTCTTGTCTCCCAGCGCGGCCAGTGTGCGGGCCATACGGAGATGGATCACGAGGTAGTCGCGGATCTTTTCCGATGAAACTTTGAGAAGCTCAGGCAGGGTGCTTGTGTTCACACATATACTCGGTACCTCGCCAGCAGGGTACTAAACGGCTGGATGCAGCCGAGATAAACATAGGCGTGTGGCTAGATCGCAAGCATGAGGGAACTTACTCGGCTTTGCTAAAACGAGTCACTGAGATAAGTACATACGTCTTGATTCTGATGCTCGATGTTGGTTCTTCTAAGTAGTACTTGTTCTATCCTCCGAGTCACGATACTTGACTCTGGATCTTAAGTCGACAGAAAACCTGCCTTTGTGCTGTAGCGCCTTGGCTTATCGAAGCCAGTCACACTCGTTCAATGATTCCGAGCCCTAAAGGCCTAACTTCTTACCTTGACAAAACATGACAACTTGGCGGGTGTCCCGCTTGGACAGCGGCCCGGCGATCTTTTCGCGCAGGTTTATTAGTTCAATAGATAAAGGATTAAATAGTTACCTGCGAAACTTTACAGAACACAGACTTGCCATTATATCGAATATGACGACGATGCTGAGAGCTTTGCACCCTGCCAAGTGATGTGTGTTTGAAACGCAAGGCCTAGAACAACAGATGTCAACAGATGTCAACAATGACTATGCTTGTCTTTTCTGGCGCTGCTTCTAAACTTGCATAAACGCGTGTGCTTGCGCTCGTGCTCGTTGTTCTTCGAACCTTCCAACCGTGCGGTCATGAATGTCATTAACAGGGTTCGCGGTTGTTTGGAAAAGTGGTCCAAGGGCGGGGAGACCGAATGGTATGTTCAATCTTCTTAGGTGGCATGTTCACTTATTAGTTCTGTTTGCAGTCGAAACTTCCTTCTTCCAGCTCATCTAAACCCTACGAACTCGGACGGCGTAGATACGCTCACAACTGCGTATCACACCCTGCTATTCTCTGCTCTGAGAACTTGGACTCCGAGTAGCTCGTTGACCCCGCATGGCTTCGTTGATTTTGTCCAATCAGTCCTGCTCTCTTTGCCTTCTTCATCTGCACAGCCCCGGCCTATGCAAAGTGACACCGTACTTGGAGAACTGCTCGTCGACATCGTGTGGTCTCTTGACGCGCAGTTGGACGAACTTCTGACGGATGCCAAGGCTACCATCGCGAATGTAGAACTGACAACTGCGGCCACTGACTTGCATAGAGCTACAGGAATAAAACAGACAGCCGAGCAGGACAAGGAACTTCTCGTTGATATTGTCAAGAGACTCCTGGTGGGCATCAATGAGTGCTTGGAGAGTACGGAACTTATGTTTTGTTTAGTTCGCTGGAATAATTAGGGTGGCCGTATGCCGGGAGCGCCTTGATTTGACTCTCCTTGCCAACATAAGCCTTGTATTGGACAGGTCATCGTTTGACAAGAAGGAGATAAGAACAAGAACCGGTCTTCTGTGAGTTCTTCATGAGTGGTCTGTTTTGTAAGTTGACGACAATTGGCCTGCAGTTATAAGCAAAATAAATTCAACCTACTCCGAGAGCAGTCCGAAGGTTATAGCAAATTATGCGTGGAGGTGACAAGCTCTTTGGGACCTTCGCATTCTCCACAGGATGGTAGACCCGCTGAGAGTGCAGCATCCATAGAAGACCGCTCCCGAATAGTTTGGGACAAGATCATGGGTCTCATTGGATTCTTTGACCTCGATCCAAATCGCGCCCTTGATGTTATTCTCGATGTTCTGACCGTCAACATCACGACCCATTACACTTTTTTCCTCTCCCTTTTGTCATTCTCTCCGTGGGCCAGGTCTATTAGGCACTCTATGGTTGGTAAACTGGACGTTCGCATGCCACCTGCCCCGCCTTCCGACCAATATCGAGGGAAATCCCTCGATGACGTTCTCGAAATCGCTGAAAGCCTATCTCTCAATTACAAAGGTCTGAATTCGGTTACCTGCGGCCCTGAGTCGCGGGTGCTCGCTCAAGTCCTTGGTTTCAAGTTTGCCTATTATCAGGTTTGTCACGTGTCTTAACATATCTTGCTCTTCTGAGTCTGCGTAGGGTCCGGACACTCACGAGTCATCGCCAAAAGGCTTGTACCTTGCCGCAGCCATATTGATACGGGAAGGGTTTGTTTCGCTCGAGGAGTTATATCCCCATGTGCGCTGACTTTGTCGTGTTGTATGGAAATGACCTCATGCCAAACATTCAGCTATCACCATCTGATGAAGATATGGAGTCGTACCACAAAGATTATCTAGACCAGGTTCACCAAAGGATCGTGGATGCCAAGATAACGCAGCTTGCGATGGCAGCTCCCCTAGAGTCGGCGAACAGTGGCTCCAAAGCACGTTCAGAGCCCGGGGAGGAAATTAAAAAAGTGTCGGATTGGAAGCCTCCCAACCAGAAGGCAGTTCTCGTCAGCGCCTTACTTTCTATTGGCGCTTTACGCCCTGCTTTTGCCATCTTGACCAAATTTCCATGGCTTGTAGACGCTCATGTTGAACTTGCGGATCTGGTGCTTCGTGTTCTCAGGCATTCTGTCGCACCTCTCTATGACATGGTCTTCGTGCTCAAGGAACGGAATCCCAGCTTTACTCAGCCTCGTGCTCGATACGGTCCTACTGGCGTCCTTCTTGCGCCATCCCGAAAGGCGCAATTAACATTAGTGGCACCGACACCTCCCAGCTCAGCTACGACGGATTTTGTATTTTTTTTCCCTGACTGGTCGGAGAGGGTTCCGCTATCGACGTCATTCGAAGATTTGGTCGACGTCATTGAACCTCTCATGAGCTTTGTTGGTCTTCACACCTCGCGCGATCCACTGTTCGTCTCAAAGGTCACGCGTTTAGGGAGGTCACAACTCATGTCCACGGTAAATCCATTATTAGTCTTGCGGTTTGCCAATACCCTCATCTTCCTTTCAGGCTACCCTCGATCCTGTCACTAAGAAACCTACGGGGGAGCCAGATCCCCTGAATCCTGTTCGTATGTTCTGGTTCAAACTTCTGCGACTATATTTCCTCCCTTCCCTACCTCTTATCCGGGGAAATGCAGTTTGTACTGTTGAGATTTGGAACATCATCCGACAGTATGAAACAACATCCCGGTGGAAGCTTTATGGCGAATGGAAGACAAATATATACAACTCGCATCCGGAACTTCGCATACGTCAAGTGCAAGCTGATCGGGAATCCAAAGGAATATTGCGTCGCTTGTCACACCAGACAATTGACACGCTTTCTGGCACGGTCGCAAAACTGGCTCATTCTAATCCCTGCATTTTCTTCACCAACGCTGTCAACCAAATTATGGCCTATGACAACCTCGCAGGGGTGGTGATCCAGGCACTTCGTTATGTGACCAACATGGGATTTGATGTACTGGTTTATATCATTCTCGACGCCCTCTCCAATCCTTATAAGAATCGGGTGAAGGATGACGGTGTTAATATCTCCGACTGGTTACAAAGTAGGTCTGGTCGTGCCGTTCCGTCACATCTTTATTGACAACAGCAGGTCTCGCATCGTTCACCGGCATGCTTTTCCGACGGTACAGTGCAGATTTGTCACCACTCTTGAAATATGTTGTGCATCAACTATACAATGGTCAAACAACAGAAATCGTTGTTCTTCGCGAACTAATATGGAAAATGGCCGGCATTGAACCTCTTCCAAGTCTCTCGGATTCGCAAATTGCTGCCATGGCTGGTGGTCCTGCGTTACGCATTGAGGCGATCGCCTCCGCGACCCGAGGTGCCCGCCTGGATCCTGGCGATGCAATACTCAAAGGCCCTCAACGACTGGGGAAGAGTTTACTGGAGACGTCCCTGGCATTGCCTCTTCTTATTCAAGTTGCACAGCAGCGTCAGTCCTGTGTCTTCAAGGCTCCAGACACCCATCTGAAGTCACTCGCAAGTCTGTTTGACACAGTAGGTTGCGCGTCGTGTCATGTTCGCATGTTGTCTTAAAGTTGCTTTCTCAATCCAGACCCACGGGGTGCTGCTACAATACCTAGAACTTCTTACTTCTCCGGCTGTTGTTCCTCCTGAAGATTACGCGAAGAGGATCCTTCCTTCCTTGGCCGACCTTGGGGAGTTATATGGGATATCCGCCCCAATTTGCATGCAAATCATGCGTCCGATGCTCAACAACATTCTCTTGGTAAATACTCCACCAGCCATAATTGATTCAAAGTTGATCAAATTCCAGAAAATTGCCTTGTCGATGCAAGAGAAGGAACGCGTTGCGAATGAAGAAGCCGAGAAGCGATTGAAGGCTCGCCTGTCAGCAAAACGTGATCCATCCACATCCGCATCGCGCATGCAATCGCCCAGTGGTGCCAATACGCCACGAGACAACTCTGAACAAAAGCCAGCGTTGGTTGACGGCAATGAGGATAACGCGATGGATGTAGAATTGGAGATGACAGCCCCGGCTGCAGAGGTAGGTCTCCCACAACGCTCGGTGTAATGATCTTCATTATTTTGCAGAGTCCTTGGATACCTGAACTAGAGGCGCTTTTCGACGACATACGAAAGATTGCAAAGGGTAGTGCAATCGATGTGATTGGGTGAGTCTTATGAAGTTGACTCAATGGCCTGAATTGAACAAAGTTCTATTCAGCCCTGCTTTTTACTTGACATTCTGGCAATTGTCGATGTATGATCTCTCTCCGCCAGCAGCTAGGTACGATGAAGAAGGAGCTGCGTTGCGCACGCTTAGTCGACAAGAAGACGCCAAGTATATTAGTGCCGACCGTTCTTCTGATCGCGCCAAGCGGCTTACGGCGAGCTCGCACAGGGCGAGACGTGACCGGTGTAACGCGTTTGTCAATACATTGGCCCAAGAGTTCAAGGAACAGACAGCTTCGAGAGTTTTCACACTCAAGCGTTTGGCTCGTGAGAAGCAGCACTGGTTTGCTCATGGTAAGTTTGCGTCTCACTCGTTCGTCCAGGTGATTTATCCAATTCTAAGTCGAGCACCGTTATGCCGTTTTGGCATCGGCCATCATCGAACACTGCATCCAACCACGTTGTTTGTTATCACCTATGGACGCTGACTACTGTGCACAAATCATTAAAGTCATACATACGCAAGGAACGCTGGGCTTCCCTACCTTGATGTGTTACGACAAGGTAAGTGCTAAAGTTCTACGCGAGCCATTGATTGATCAACCTTGATGCTAGTTGCTGGGAGATCACGTCAAAACAGTGATATTTTCTTGTAGCGAATATGAGGCGAAGAATTATGGTACGGGAATTCAGATTCATTGTGTTCTACTGTGTTTCATAAACTGAATTATCCGACGACAGGGCGCTTTCTGTTGGGGGTGCTTACAGACTTATGGAAATGGGCACAAGACGAGCAACTTTTTGCGCAGGACAATCGTACGAAAATTGGTGGAAGGACTGTTCTTCTCCCGGGCTTCCAGCCCCGCTGGACTAATAAAGACTTGCTAAGCATTTTACCCGAAGATTTGTTGGCGTGGTCGGGCTTCAAGCAAATATTACGCAAATGGCACAGAAAGCTGGGACGAGTGAGTAGTATGGCACCCACAAAATCAGTAAATTGATTGGTCTCCAAAGAGTCTCTGCAGTTGCATTGAAACTGGAGAATTCATGCACGTCTATAATGCCATCATTGTATTGAAGGAAATTCTTCCTGTATTTCCGCTGGCTGCCGTTGGAGAATACGGACCAGTCATTGATAACATGATTGATAAATTGATTGAAGGTGAGGAGCGAGGTGATCTTAAGATACTGAGTAGGGCGTGAGCAGGCTTTCTTCCATCCTCGGGTATAATCTGATGTTATTGCAGATACTCTGCAGCTTTGAAGAAACGCGAGGCTCAATGGACAGTTCCAAGGCCAACGCCTCCCAAGGTAAGAGGATTTTGCCGTCATCTTTTCCCATCCAATCTCTCTTCCTCAGCTGAACGGTGGCGCAATGTCCCCTAAGCCTGCCCCGCCATCTTCAGTAGCACTGGACAAATCGCGTTCTGTGCAACCGCCCAACGGTTCTGTGGCTACACCTGACTCCCGCCGAGAAAGCAGCAGCGTCTCTGCGGCTCAGGGGGCCGCGAGGCAGTCTTCAACTCAGATTGTTGATGAGAGACCATCTACGCCCTCGAGTCTGGCAAAGTTAGCTATTGAAAGGTATGCATATCACTGGTTGCCGATTCAAAACTCAACGAAATGCGACACACTTAGCATTCCCAGACCCGAGAAGGTAAGGCGAGTTAGACCAGAAAAGGGAAATGGATCACCGGCATTGGATGGCGAGAGCAAACTGCAACAAGATGGCATGGATGTTGACGTGATCCCAACTGCACCGAAGGAAGGGAGGACACAACAAGAACCGGCACTATCACGCCCTGGGACGCGCCAGCCTTCTGTTCTTGCTCAAAACAGCTTACCTCCTATGCCTGTTGATACTCGGGCCGTGGCTCCAATCAAAGAGGCTCCGAAGTCTTCTCGGTCAACCGTCGCGGCCCTTAGTCCACGAGAACCCCCTCTATCTCCTAGGCAAAGGACGGAAGATAAGCAAATACAAGAAGTCATGCCACCACCAACAGCCCCCAGTCAGACACTTTCAGCGCAAGAGCTCCGCGAAACAGCCAAGCAAACAATTGGTCATCGTGCGTCAGAGAAATCTGATGACCGGCGACCAGCGGTTGATACCCGCAGTCAACCTGGTTCCGGTGCTCCATCTCCATTGCCACGTCGGCGTACCACGTCCCCTGTTACGAGGAATCATAGCCTGGAGAGTCGAGCAAGCGCCGAACGTCGCTCTGACCGCGGAACTGCGGATGGTGACCATGGGGATGGGAGGGTCCCAGAACGGGAAACTCGACAAGAGTTGCGATTATCCCGCAGAGAGAGTGGTGCAGCTCATGGTCCTCGAAGCGAAAGGGTCTCGAGCCATCGCACGTCGGCTCGCGAGAGTGACAGGGAGAGGGAGAGTGACAGGGAACGAGATCGAGATCGTGGTCGGGACAGACACGGGGAGCGGGAACGTGACAGGGAACGCGACAAGGAGCGCGACAGAGAGCGAGAGAAGGAAAAGGATAGGGATCGTCGTGACAGAGACAGGGAGCGCGACAGAGACAGGGATCGGGACAGGGATCGCCACCGTCGTGATGACAAGGATCGTGATCGCGAGTCACGCAAGGACCGAGACAAATCCAGTCAAGTTATAGCTCCTGCATCCTCTACTGCTGCTCCAGAGCCCCGGGGTCTTCCTACTCGACCTGACCCGACACGACACCGACCCGCTACTCAGGTTGGCGACGACGGTCTTGGCAAAAGACGGCGGATTGCGGACGACGATGTCAGTGTCACCCACCCTTTGATTGGTATGAGCTGCTGAACTGTTGATAGGTCGACCGGACCTCGAAGCGTAGCTCTCGCAAGGAGAGTCATAGAGAGGACCGTGGCCGCCGCTCTGAAAAGGACAGCCACGATCGACCGCGGGATTCCGACAGGCACCGAACGGAACCCCAAACGTCCGAGGGAGACTCTCGCCCATCTGTCGACAAGGTCCGTTTGACTCGGCTACGAGGGCGGTCACGCAGCTGATAGCTTGACCCAATAGCCAACCGAAAAGCGTATACCCGATGGTCCCAAAGCCTTGCCTCCGAGCACTCCATCAGCCCCGAGGGCAATGTCATCTATGGATGGATCGAGGGGTGGAAGCAAGATTGACGCGGGTGCTAGTCGAGGCGGCGATTGGAAGGGGCAACAGCGTGATCATGGACCGCATGCGTATTCTACGACTGCTGGCACACCAGACACAGGCTCCAGTTTACGTGCAAGGATAGGGGACAAGGAGGCTACCCGGTCGGCTCCGCAGGGACCAATGGCGTCTTATCGGTCTGACGCATTGTCCAAAGATGATGAGCGTGACAATAGGAAACGAACGGTAGCTGGTGGGTCGTGACGTGGTTGCTTCTCTGACTTTACTGAGCTGGCCTCGAACTAGAACGGGAAAAGGATGTTGCGGAAGCTAACAACGTTCCGGGAGTTGATCTATCGTCGCAGCCTCTGAAGCGACCAAAGATCATTCGTAATCGTTACCCTGGAGTGGCAAAGAGGACTCTTCCCATTGACCCACAGGCTGGGGATAAATCACGATCAACGAGGAAGGATTAATTGTCCTCTAGATCTATGAGACGCCGGCTGGCTGTAGATGGATACATTACATGTTGCCTCACCGCTATTAAAACTGATGTGAAGCCGAGCCTACAGATACATTACTAGCTGAGTGGTAATCATTAACCCAAGCGCGGCTCTGAGTTGAATCAGATCAGACGAGTTGAATCGTAAAGTAGCGAGCACTATTTGCCCTTCATAAGGGTGAGGAATTCCTCACGGGTTTTTTGTTGCGTCCGGAAACACCCCAACATACAGGAAGTGACGGTAACGGAACCCGGTTTTTGAACACCACGCATCGTCATACACATATGACTGGAGGGGGTAAAACGTTGAGAGACGAGGGAGAGCAGGGAGTAAAGATATACGTACGTGGCTTCCATCACGACTGCAACACCACGAGGCTTGATTGCTTCTTGAACTGCAATCGCGATCTGTTTGGTGAGCCGCTCCTGGACTTGCAGACGGCGGCTGAATGTTTCGGCAATTCGCGCGAGTTTTGAGAGGCCCAGGACGAGCTGACTGGGAATGTACGCGATTGCAACCTAAGAATAGTTGGTTGTGGATGTTGCGGAACTTGGGGACGGTACCCACCTTGCCTGTGAACGGAACTAGATGGTGTTCACACAGACTGGAGATGTCGATGTCACGGACCAAGACCATCTCGTCATGATCCTCCGCGAATATGGCATCGTTGATGACGTCTGAGAGCGATGGAGAGCGGAGTTGGTAGGAGAAGATGTAAGCGCACCTGCCAAGCGTTCCTCGTAGCCTCGGGTCATCCACACGATGGCTTGTGCATAACGTTCGGGTGTTCTGAGAAGACCCTCTCGGTCTGGATCTTCACCAATGCATTCGAGAATGGTGCGGACGGCAGAAGCCATTCGTTTTTCACAAGCCGCACGTTCTTGGGGTGTGGCATTGAGACGTGAAATGGTCGATTTGGCTGGAGGAGGATGGTGTGAGCGCTGGAAGACGAGGTGGATGGGAAAGCGGGGGATTACCAGGCCAGCCAAGGCCGTTCGGGTCAGGAAGTGGGCTTGCAGTGCCAGTGTTCGCAAGTGGAGTGGATACACCGGATGATGGGCGAAAGCCGTAACCTTCGCGGGCATGAGGCAAGGAAGGACGTACAGGGACTTGCTGGGATGGTTCAGGTTCACCTCGGGGTATGTCGGCATCATTGTATTGGGAATCGTGACGCTCCAGCTGTTGTCGTAACTCGTCTGATGATTCTGTGGGGGACGACATTTTTTTTTTTTTTTTCTAGTAGTAGTAGCAGTAGCACTGGTAGTAGTGTGTAGGGAACATTCAGACGTGTTTCACTTGTGTTTCACTGGGACAGATTGACTAGTTGGGGGTAGGACCATAAAGGGGAGCATAGCGAGGGAAAACCGGCGACCGCGACCGGAGCCTAGTCTTGTTCGCTAAAGTTTCATTTTGGCTTCTCACTAACGCTGCTAGCATGGTCGGGACGAGTCTACCAAACTTGTATGCACCGCAACTCATCACCTCGGATCTGACACGGACCTGGTCTTTCCGTCATTGACGTGAACCCCGACAATGCTGTGACCCCCCTCCGCTCCTTATATCCCCCTTTCCCCGGCCACATCTTCTCCCCGTAGTCTTCCGTATGGGTCGCGACACAAAGCCGTCTCGCCAACTCACTCGGCGCTGTCCAACGCCAGGCTTGCCTCCCAAATCCTCGCATCCCCGCTCCCTCGAGCAGGCATGGCTCACTTCTCGCCTCATTCCATGTCGCAGAGGCACATATCTCATGCCCGGCGCACAGCGTCCCGTCAACGAGACTAACATCAGACTCGCCCTTACAATCGCTCACGCCTGTCTCCCCGATTTGCTGTACAGCCTATGGGCCTTGCATCCCGTTCGAACATCTCTCATGATGTTTCTCCACATAGTTCGCGGCTTATTTCCTGCATTCAGGGGCTATTCCCAAGCAATGATCGTTGACGAGGTTAGCCACCGACAAATTCGTCCGCGTATGCTGATCCATCCAACTTCTCCGCAGCTCCAGACTTTGATATCATCCGGCTGTTTTTCCTGGTCTCGGCTATTGAGGTTGCTTGTCGCCGAGATTTTTAGACGGGTCGCCGAATCAATCATCAACTCGTTCGCGTATGTCCCACCGCTTTCATGTCCGCTGTCCATTAATTATGCCCAAAGCACTTCAAATGAGACCATAGTTCATGAATCCGCCCGATTCTTTGTCGAGTACCAACAAATTGCGCAGCGTTTACGTCTCGACATTCCGACTCTCTCCGACCCCGTCGTACGAGACTGTCTCCAGGAATCCGATCTCTTCGTTCGATCCTTCAACGGCATGGGTGGTTTTGGAATTCTCTCACCCTTCGACTTCATTCAAATATTCGCCTTAATATCTGAATTAATCTCTCATCTCCTATTGCTCTTGTCCCTGACCGGTGGTTCCGCCAACTTGGGAGTCTTATTTCTATCTCTTCTATCCACACTATTCCCTCTTCTCTTGAACCGTTTCATTGGTGTTCAATCATCCCCCGAGGTAGTCTACACTCCCGACCAGGTTCGGACCGCGGAACGTCAAGAGAAATTACGGAATCTTGCCTACAACGAGTCTTATCGTCCAGAGGTGCTCCTCTTTGGCCTCGGTCCATGGATCCTTCAATCTTGGACAAACGCCAGAAAGGCCATGATATTTGACGGACAGACCTCGCCTTCAAACCACTTGACGTTATCTCAGCTACTGAACCAAATTAATATTTCCGATCTTTTACTTGCCCTTCAAAATGTAAGTATTCGTGATGCTGCACAGCCGACCCATCCGTCTGATGTACATCTTTCCGCAGCTTCCTCTTCTTCTCATGTTTCAAGCATCTTCTGCGTCTCTCGGATCATTGGCTCTGTATCGGAGTTCAATCCAAGCCGTAGTGTTCACTTTTGGAAACCTCTTGACGACAGCACGTATGGCATTCCAGGGTATTTTCTTGATGGGAGCTTTCCGTGCAGCCATGAATATCCATCCTGAGCTAGAACCGATGGAAGAAGACGTCATAGCCTATCCGAGCTTGCCCTGTGGGATGAAAATTGAAGCAAGGTTTATCCGGAATTCATGTCTCAGAACGCACTTACATATACTCCGTCACAGGCACCTGTCATACACTTACCCGGGAAGTAAGGACGCTTCACTCAAAGACGTCACTTTCAGTCTGGAGGCCGGGGAGTGCCTTGCGATTGTTGGGTACAACGGATCAGGCAAGTTCCGGTTATAACACGTTCACTTTGCTGGATTTGACGGTCGGCACCTGAAATAGGAAAGTCTACGCTCGCCAAGGTCCTGTTGCGAATTTTAGATTTCGACGACGGGGATCTTCTTATCAACGGTATTGACATTCGACGGTTGTCGCCTACCGAGTACCATCAACATGTCACAGCCGTTTTTCAAGACTTTTCCAAATTTAACTTCACTGTGCGAGGGAATGTGGGGGTAGGTTATGTTCAAAAGTTGCAGTCACACGCAGCTGTGTCCCGTGCCATCCACCTCGGGAGTGCGGACAGCTTTGTGGATACCCTTCCCAACGGTTTGAGGACAAAGTTGGACAGCTCAGGATTCGATGCTATGCCCCCGGCATACCCAGGCACTCCGAACTGCGCCATGTCCTCACGACAACATCATGGCCTATCAGGTGGCGAGGTACGTTGTCCGCCTTGCTTACTCATCACAATAAGTTGACTTGGTTACGGCAGTGGCAAAGAATAGCCATTTCTCGCTCCTTTATGCGAGCTGATCGACCGGAAGTTGACCTTTTGCTGTTTGATGAACCCGTAAGTGTGATACGTCCCAGCCGTACGCATGTCGTCATGGGTCTTTCACCAACTCACAACGCCTCGGCAGACATCATCGCTGGACGCGCATGCTCAGAATAAAATTTTTGATACCATACACCGTATCTCAGGGTCCTCATCAGGAAACAAGACAAAAACTGTCATCTTCGTTACCCACCGACTTTCCACCGCGCGTCGTGCCGATAAGATCGCGATGATGGAACGAGGAGTACGTCCATCATGTCGAATCCCCTTTCGTCTTCTTCGAATTAATTGCCGCGTCGTTGACCTGTAGACGATAACCGAGTTTGGCACCCATGAAGAGTTGCTCAAGAAAGGTGGCTCGTATGCCGCGCTGTACAAGGCATCCATTTGAGGTGGTCAGGTCCAAGGCTTCTCCGACCCCCTCTTTTAGAAAAATGTCGTCCGTTCACTCGGATTTTTCTCACTCATATCAGGGCAATAATGTATCAAAAAAAAATCAGGAATGTATTAATGTCGGGGCCACACACACACACTCAGCCACCGTCTCCTAGATCATAGACAATAGGACTGGACGTAAATGTAGACCTAATCGTTTGTGGAACGTTCCATGTAGACTACCATGGTATCATGAACATATGCGTCGACATGTGCCTTATCTCCCGCTGATTGAGACATGACGTCAGTGGATGGCATATTACCGTGGATGCCCACCAACAAGCCAGCATCACGGATGCCTTGGATGAGCGAGGGAACCTGGAGCTAGCGTACATAACGTTGGTGAGCCTGACGGCCTGACAAGGATGGCACGGCGTATTACCAATAGCTCTGAATCAAAGAAAACGCCGAGAAGGTTGTTCATTTTAGCGAATTCCACACCCTCCGCCACACTGGAAGTGTACTGATCGTCATCGACATCTCGAAGGTCAGGGTTGGACGGAGTTGTCCCGTGATCCTTGCCAGGCTGGCCACATCTGGATGAGAAGAAGACCGGATCTAAGTCGAAGCGAGACGTGAGATGATGATGATCCGCAGTAATGGAATAGGAGGTGATTACAATTTGGTTGCTTCCAGTTCAATGCCGCACAAACCCAATGAGAAAAAGAAGTGAAGGCAATGCGTCGGCGTGCAAAGGCCCCACCGAGTGACGATGTTTGCCGAATCGTGCGAAAAACAGCGTTGACGCTCAAATTGATGTCGAGATGGCGATTGATGGATTGACTTGGAAAAAGCGCCAATTCCAGTGTCAGCCCGAATTGAACGGGTAAAAGCTGCGAGATTGAATAAACAAGAGACCACCTCTCTCTATATATGGACGTCGTACCTGCATGAAGCGCGATAGTGGCAACATAACCCGCGGTAGAATTCTATACCAGTCCTGAATGGAAGTAATTCTGTGAACGAGTTGTTCCCCCCTATCAAGTCGATTGGCCAATGCGTCGAATTGTGCGAGAGTAACATCAACAACCCCTAGATCATAGGACGATTCTGGCAGTAATTGTTCGCCATATACCACAGGTTGGAGATCTCGTGTGACCTGGACAACTGTATACACGTAATTCCCGGAGAGTGAAGAAAGCGTGACTTTGTGCGCGGGAGAGGCGGGTGCTGACAGAATTGATGGAGATGTGTGCGTAGAATCCATCGATCTAGGGGATTGCCGCCATGGTGGGAGTGTTTGTGGGCCAGGGTATAAGGGGTTACCCTGAGGTAGAGTCAGGGATTTCCAATAAGTTTCGACGGCCCCTCCGACTTCCAGGGTGATGCCCTGGAACGGAGTAATGATATGGGCAGAGAAGCTAACCTGGATGTGAACGTCAGTATTCGTGCAGTGCAGAACCGGTTGGGTGCCCACCTCCCCAATACTATGCAGACGGTGATCCAGGATGGATAATGAAGTGAAACTGCCGTGAGCGGAATGGAAGAAGGACGGATGAGCCACAGCGCGGCCGATTGTTCTGGTACCAAAATTCGGGTAAATCGAGAATTCCAACGTAAGATCTTTTAAGCTAGATGCTTGGAACATAAAGGTATCGTGGTTGGCTTCCTGCGGAAGCGCGATAGTGTATGGAGGGGCATTGACTCCAGGACCTGCAGTGATGACCATTTTGAGTCGGTTTGGCGAAGGCAACGATACACTTTGTGCAAAAATTGCGTCTGACAGACGAGGATGGAATCTGATAGCCTTTCCGGACCGTCGAGGATCAGGAACAAGGGGTAGCCCGACAGTGATTATCACCAAAAAGTTTTTGTCGAGGTAGTTATGGCCATAGACTCGGTGCGGCATTATGGGCGGAGGTAAAGACAGAGATGGTATGGAGTCGGGATCGTCGATCCGCATGTAGCTTGCAGCCCGCGGGAGTGCAGAGATGGGTTTGGCAGAGATGGTGAGGGGTAATTTCGGCATCGCTTCAAGAAGTGAATCGACGCAAGCACGATGACCGTACCATGCTGCGTAGTGTATGGCTTGGTGATTGAATTCATCAGTTCGATCCACACGGGCACCAGCTTGGAGAAGGATGCGTAGACATAAAACATGGCCATTACGCGCGGCATGGAAAAGTGGTGTCCATTCGTGATATTTGTCAGGAATATCCCATCCGTCTTGGTCTAGAAGCAACTTGCAGACATCCACATGCCCTTCGCGAGCAGCGAGATGAATGGGAAATTCTCCGTTCGTATTTGGAACGCCTTTTGCCCCTTCCTTTAGCAGTAATGAGACGACCTCCGTATACCCATGTTGACTCGCTAGGGATAATGGGACCAGAATCGAGCCTGGGGATAGTGACTGCGGGGCGATGCACTGATCGCATATTAAAACCTGCACACATTCAGCACACCCTCTGAGGGTTGCATACACAACTGGGCTGCAGTTATCCCTGTCAAGAACGTGCGGCGAAACGCCAGCTTCCAAGAGTCGCGTGCAAACAACCGCATGGCCATGCATGGCGGCATAGTGGAGAGCGGATCGTCCGTAGACATCCAATTTTTCTTTTTGCGATCCTCGCTCGAGACACAGGTTCACAAGATGCAAAGCACCAGCAACCGCAGCTTCGTGAAGACATGTCCGCCCATTGATGTCATCAATGAACCCGAAATCAAAGGGTACCTCGACGCCGGTAAGGATGAGATCTCCGAGCTCTGAAGGCGCATCGACGACGACTTTCCAGAGCACTCGAGTGACATGAGATTTTCCTCCGTCCTGAATGCCAAGAATATCAGAGTGTCGAACTAGATCTTTGATTGTCGCTTCATCAGCGTTCTCTACGGCCTTTCGCAAGTCGAATTCAAACTCGCGGAACGGGCCAGAGTACAAATTGCGCTCGATGCTAAGCTGGAGATCTAGAACATCTTGAGCAGCAGCCCCTTCGAATTTGAGACCGGTGGAGAGATCGGTGAGGTCTAGGAGGCTCGCTGCCACAATATCGGAGAAGTCTGCGATGAGCTGTTCGTGGATAAGAAACAAGGAGCAACCAATGCGCGGAAATCACCTGTCTATTGAACACAGGCTGAACCTCCACCTGACGAGCGAGGTAGAGTTCCTTGGTCGAAGAACGCGAGCGTTTGTCCCACTTTTTTAGGATCTTGCGGAAGCCCGTGACGTTGATCTCCACAAATTGCTGTGCGCACTATGTAGACAGCTATCCGGATTCCAGAGTGTCATGACGCTTACCTGCAATTTACCTAGATCCCTTTCGAGCAGACGAAAGCCTTCTTCGACGGCGATCCACTCGACGTGGTTCATGGTTGAGCCATCTGTGGCATCGGGAAACCCCCTGAGGGCTGCAGCGCGACGCTTGGATAGAAGAGTTTCAAGGCGCAGCTTTAGCTCTGCTTCTTTTTGCAGGTAAAACGTATTGATCTAGAAAAGATGAAGTTGAAAGCGGGCAGTGACCGGAAGCGAATTCACGAGCCTTTTCGAGTTCCCGCTCCAGCTTGAAGAAAAAGGCAGCCTTGTGAGCCTGAAAGTCTTCCCCTCGGTCGTTGTCCTGCCCGAGCGAACAGAGGATGGGTAACTGGTTCGGATCATCGGGAGAGATAGCAGCTGGGTCGGATGTGGACGAAATTGGGATCGCTGGGTCAGCTGTCGGGCTCAGGAGATCTGCAGGCCGGACGCCTAACGCTAAAGCGGCGGCCTCTGAAGCAGGACGGTTGGCTGCCAGAGAAGAAATGATCTTCTTGAGGAACTTGTAGTCGAGGTAGTATGCAGACCATCCTGGTACCTGTTCCGACTGTATCTGTTTTCCAAACTACCAACGGTCTTTAGCACCACGGGGAGGATCTGGAGGGAAGGACTGACTTTCATATCACGCGGATGCGACGAAACGAAGCTGGGATGGAGTCAAGATGCACCGTTCAGACCATGCTGGTGGTTATTTCCAAAAAAAATATATAAAAAAAAAGGTAAATGATGACACTTTGGAGACAGAAGGGCGACCTGGTCATGCACGTGCGTCCGGTCGTTGCAGATCACAAGCCCACCACATCACCTCGAGGCCGGTATACACACTGAGTACAAGTGAAAAGCCGCGAGTCGGACTGTGATAGTCCCAGCTCGCATGCGTCGACAAAAGTCATCTCAATTAATCAATCGATAACATCCAACCTGCTCTACGTGTCACATCAAACTATAGACTGCGACGCGTACCTGTAACAAAATCCGGCCCTGCTCAAATCAGTACTTTCCGCATTTGCCAAACCTTGGCAGGCAGTAACGTCACGGGGCATCTGCCATGCTGCTCGACATGGTCATATGCACAGCGATAGCAAAAGACGTAACCAGATGGTAAAGCGGTCGCATTGTTTATCGTCTTTTGACACAATGGACAATGCCCAAACATCGTGCCATCCACGGGTATTCCGCGAGGGTGTGGTGGGAGCATCCGAGGAGGTGGGATCACTGGACCAAGGGGAGACACGGACAAGGAACGTGCCGGAGACCCTGGAGAATACCACCACTCTAAAAACTTGATGAATAAGATGGCCGTTGGCAAGAGAAGCTTCAAAGAGTCCAGCATCAACTGCGGACTGTTCATAATGAGCTGGTAAAGTTGCTTCATGATGCCTTGCCTAGAGTGGGGGGTAGCACCCTGTGCGTGACCAGTCACAAGCTACGAGGGGGGGGTGTCAACGTTGAAACAACACAGGGCGTCACACTCACAAAGTCGTCCGCATTCAAGCGCCGCAGATCGACACCTATCCATGCCAACCATGGTCGGTAGAAAGGAGTGCGCTCAAAGAGGTATGCCACATTACAGGCAAGCAACCACAACTCGAACGAAGTGTTGACCCACGGGAACATTTTTTTGTATGCTCGACGCCAACGGACTGCAAGAGACTGCAATGTGTCCATAAGCATCATCGTTTCTGGCATACAAATAGCATACGTCATCCGCAAGTGCTTCTATGCGACGACTGTCGCCAGCATCCTCCAATATGTCCGACGAAACGCCTCCGCCCAGTTGTTCGTAATAGTCGTGGGCCTTGGCTCTGATATATGGGAGGGCAACCTGTACGAAGTGAACAAACGTGGTATCGAACGAATCGAAATGGCAAACCAAGAAGAAGAGGGACTGCCATATCTCTTTGGCCCTAAGTTTTTCCGCGGGGGGCGCGCCACGAACAGCAGCGGTTGCTCTGTCTGTGGGTATCCAGGGGTGTCTCCGTCTCTTCAAGCCATAAAAGTTTTCCGCAAAGGACGCGTCTGGATCCGTTGACGAGTGCTCCGACACGCAAAGCGGAGGACTCACTGTGTTTACGGAGGTAATGCAGCTCGACGAACAACATGATGATCGCGTAAAACTCCTCATGGCGATTTACGACTCTGATGAGATATCTCGGGTATCGTTGTGCAAATACCTGAATGCGATGACGAGGGTTGGGGCCAAAGGTGAAACGAAGTCAGTGTGCTCACTGCGATGACATACTTGAGCGCTGGTTGCAGGAGGTCTCTGAGCTGTTCTTGAGCGATGAGCTCGAAGAGGGAGGGTTTGAGGGCGTCGCCGCCGATGTCGTGGAGAAAGTCCATGAAGAAGAAGCGTTGGCACGTGATAACTTGAGTTTGGTCATGTGACCTTATTGTGGTAGTGGATGGAATTGGTTCCGAACTGAACATCTCTCTCTTACTTACTCCATGTTCTCGTCGATACACGCAATGATACCTTCTGACGCCGACATCGCTAACCAAACCCTCAAGGAAGAGAGCAATTACCGTTTCTCGTCCTTCTCGGCCACCGACGCAGTCACCCTTGGCCTCTCCATCCGCAAGCGTTTCCGAGGGAGCTCTCGGCATGTCAAAGGCAAAGGCATGGTCATCTCGATACAGACCATTGCTGGCCACACCCTCTTTGCATGCACTGCGGGAGACCTCGGCCATCCCTCCGGCGAAGGCGATGTCAGTTTGGATAGTTGGGCATGTTTGGAAAGTATGATATCAGTCGTAAAGCGCACGAGCCACTCGAGCTACTACGTCGAGAAAGGGATGAGTGCCATGGGGAAGACTGCAAAGCAGATGGGTGTCGACGGTGAATTTGCAATTCGCGGAGGAGGTCAGTCCTACATTGTTTCTTGTCATGTCCGAATCTCATACACTTTGTTGTTCAGCGTTTCCAATATGGTTGGAGGTGAGCATTACCAAAAAGTCCTCATGCGCTCATAGTAGCCCAATCCAATCGACAGAACGCACCGTGTTGTCCTATTGCCATTGCAGCCTGTTACTCTGGCTCGAGTCAGGAAGACCACAAAGTACGACTTTTGTTGTTGCTGTACGTTTCACTCATCGAGGGGCTACTAGTACTTGTCGACGACCATTCGGGATTATTTGTACAAAAAGCAGAGTCAGAACGGCACAAGACTTTCTCTTTCTTCTCAAATCCTGCAAACCGAAATGCCTGTCCCGATGCCTGCACATCAAGAACACAGGGACAGTCTCGCGGTAAGCTTACACAGCCAGTCTGAGGTTCGGTACGTTCACCAGGAGAAGGCTTGGACTGGAGAATTGGCGTCGGAGCGCATGCGGTCGCACACACCCATCGATGATGATCACGAAGTATGAATGATTTACAGTAGGAATCTTTTCAAGTACAAACATGACATTAACTAGTCGACGCGTACCAAGGCATGAGGTAACGTCACACCTGATCTGATGGCATTTCCGTGTCTTGTTGGTACGGTGTGCTTAGCACCCGAATGGCCTCTGCAAGCCAGGTAAAGAAAAAGGAAACGGTGACTAGGAAGCAGCGCACCGTGTCTAAGAAATATCTGGCGTTGACCTGATGGAGAAGATGGGTCTGCACTTGGTTCGGGATCGCGCAGTTCATAGTTGGCCTCGACGTAAACTCTGGAACCTTTGCTCAACGTTTTAAGATAGTTGTTCTGAGTGGGGCTGAAGGACACGATATGGTGCCAGGTGACACCGTTTTCCATGCGAGCTGGAAGAAGGTGAGCACCCGGGCGAAAAAAAAAAAAAAAATAGGGTGACGACATACTCCCGTCGGGATTCGGTGGTGGAGGGGGAAAGTTGGAGGTTGCGACGCTGTACCTACGGGGAGGGTGAAGGGGGCGAGTGGACACGAAAGAGCGGGACTGACGAGACATATTCCTTGTCGTTCTTGGTCGTACGGAGCTCTGGGTCCCTGCCTAGACGGCCGACGAGGACGAGCTTTGCGAGGTCATACGACCTGGCGGGTGTAGAACCGAACGTCTACTCATATCATAAGACCAGTTCCGAGCCAAAGACGAGCACTTACACGTCGCTGTATGAGTCTGGACAACATTGAGCGGAAACAACTTTGAATCGTTCGTTTACTTATATTTGGAGTCTTTTATCTACGACCATGTCCCGACACAGACTCGTACGCAATATCGACATTCATGGTGCGTTCCATCTCCCTCTCGTCCCCGTTCTTTCCCTCTTACCCTCGCATCGCCGCATCAGCCGAGCTCGACGATGCCGCGTTCGACGATGAGCCCGATGAGTTGACCGAAGAACAACATGGTTCGTCTTCTTTACCCCCGTCCATGTCCTAGGCTCATCCAAGTCCATAAACAGCTCAAATGGAAGCTGGACTCGAAGAGATTAGAGCCATAGTGGGCGACGAAGCTACATCCGGCCTTGATGACGACATCATAACCGAAACCCTATGGCAATTCTACTTCAACGTCGAGCAATCCATCGCCTGGCTACTCGGTTCGCCAGCTTCTTCTCATCCAGCTGCGCATCTCTCTCACCCTTTCCAGAGGAACAGGATCGCAGAGCAGCTACGAGGGAACGAAAAGGTAGGCCATCACATCCGCTCCCTTTTGTCAGTGTAGTTTGCTTTTGCCACTCTTTTTCATCATGATGCTCCTCCTACCCGTCCTAAATCCCACTGGTGGTCCCGCTTTCGCCGCAAGGGAGGTGATCCACAGCAAGGTGCATATCGCCGTCATCCCTACGCCATTCCATTACCTTGCGCCGTCATGTTCACTGCCCTTCTTCCCAGCCCCAAAGGGCCCCGCTGGGCCTGCGGGATACGACCTGGGGCGCCCTCGCGTTCCCTTAATTGTCCTGGCACAACAAGGACAATATCAGCCCGACTATTATCCAGCTCCTCAACAGCTTGGTTACGGTCAGGAGCCCAATTCAGATGAGGGTTTGATGTCGCCCGATCGCCATTCCCGTCTCAGTACGATAACGGAACTTACCGAGCGCACCGAGCCATCTAGCCATTGGCCTTCCAGACAACAGCTAGTGGCAATGAACAACCCCCGGGCACTGTCATCGAGCGGGACGATCTCGTCCTATGGCAAAGTCATCGGCAAGTCTCCTTGCAACCATTTCACTGCGATTCCACTGACCTGTTGACAGAACATTCTTCCGAGTTTCATTCGATCAAAGACTATCCTTCTCGTCCCGTTGATCCAAATAGGATACCTCCTTCCCCTTCTCCCTCAGCTCTCAAACGACTTTCAAGCTACGATTCTGCGCCATCTCTTCACACGCCCGCGGAGTCGGAGGTACAATCCGAGCCACCAAAGTCTCCCCCTCGCGCGCCCAGCGTTTCAGTGCCAGCGACAAATGACATCCCCGATATCCCGGACTCCACATCCAAATCCAGCGAAAAGCCGCCCCCGCTACCCGAAAAGGATTTACCACGGCACACTCAACCTTCGAAACGCTCCAAACTTGCAGAGTTGGCAAGCTCACGTGCCAGTACGGTATCAAGCTCTCGATCCTCCGATTTGGAGTCAACTTCTGTGCTTACATATCCGGCTCTGCGTCCGTCTACTGAATCCCGGCTTTCACTGTCCTCGCGTGCCACAACTGTCAAGGGACCCCGGTCAGACATCTCCGAGGAATCCTTATCAACGGTCAAGGCCACTCGTGCACCCGAAAAGCCGACATACTCGGCTTCAGTCGAGTCAGCCACTTCCGTTAGACCACCATCTACCACAACCTCTTCCATGTCGTCTCATGTTCGCAAGGCAATACAAACTGCGATGGATTTAGAGGCCCACGACCAGCAAGCGGCGACACGGAAGCAAGCGGATGACGCGTCCGACGGATCGGCCTCCACAGCCAAACCGGAAAGACAGACCATCTCGCCCCGCTCATCCATTCCTACTGCACGTAGTGAGCCAACACGACCTCAGTCCAAATTGGCAAAGCTAGCGCAAGCCAAGGCTAATTCTCAGGCTCTTGTCCCACGCGTTCCCGTGTCTCCTCCAAAGGAACTTCCCAAACCTCACACCGAGTATCTTACACCTATCGCGAATGGACCGACAGCAACGACTGCCATAACAACCTCGTACCAATCTCTTCAGAGCCT
>JBBPTB010000277.1:0-26256 GCA_038093875.1 Boletus tylopilopsis | reverse complement strand
CCTTTCCAGCGCTGCAAATCTCCCGCCAGATTGCATAAATCTCGGTCAAGGGTACATGAACTTTCCCCCTCCCCCTTGGGTCGTCGAAGCTGCAGATCAGGCCCTCCAGCAGACTGCCCCCAACCACTACTCCCATCCAAAAGGACGTATACGCTTGCGCCAAGCCATCAAAGATTTTTACGAATCTTCCTTCAGTAGATCGCTCGACGTCGAGACCGAGATCCTTGTCACAAGCGGTGCCAACGAAGGTGCCGACATCCACACGACTCCTGTTGACCTATATTCACTCCCTGTTAGGCCAATACTCGGTATTCACTGCATTCTTGGAGCATGGCGACGAGGTTATCATGTTTGAGCCTTTCTTCGATCAATACCTCCCTTCCGTGACCTTCAACGGCGGAAAACCTGTCTATGTTCCTTTACATCCTAACCTTTCCGGCGAGAAACCCAGCAGCAGCGACTGGCGGATCGACTTTGATGAATTGCGGTATATATAATACTCAACCCCCTTTCTGTCTCTAACCAACTCATAGCCGATCGATCACCCCTCGCGCCAAAATGATAATTATCAATACTCCTCACAACCCCGTCGGCAAGGTTTTCTCGAGAGAAGAACTTGACAAGATCGCTGCCATCGCGGAAGAGTTCAACTTGCTGGTAATGTCAGACGAAGTGGTGCGCAGGCTCAATCTCTCCCCCCACAGTCGGCTCATCATCCCTATCAAAGTACGACTGCCTTGTTTATGATGGAGAAGAACATGTCCGCTTCGCAAATCTCCCGGGTATGTGGGACAGGACCGTTACCGTCCTCTCCGCTGGAAGTGAGCTCGCGCACATAAAATGCCTCTTGTCTGATGATTATTGTTTGTTTGTCTGTAGAGGCTTTCGCTGCTACCGGTTGGCGCGTTGGCTGGCTCATCGGCCCAGAGTCTATCATCAAGCCCACTCTCGCTGCCTCCACGCGCATCGTGTTTTGCTCCAATTCACCATTGCAAGAGGCCGCTGCAACTGGCCTCGAGCAAGCTCGCTCTCGTAAATTTTTCGAAACTCAGGTCGCTGAATACCAGGAAAGGCGCAGCGTTCTACTCGCGGCATTCGACAGGGTTGGCTTAAAGTATAGTTTGCCACAGGGCACGTACTTTGTCCTGGCGGTGAGGATGATTTTGCAAAACTGTGATCCTTTGAATCGATTTGTCGCAGGATATTTCCAAGCTCAAGTTCCCGGATGATTACCAGTTCCCGAAATCCGTCCAAGGCCGGGGGAAAGATTTCAAGTATGTCACATAACTATTCATTTATGTCGCTCATGTCTTTGTCAGGGCGTGTTGGTTCATCGCTGTGGAGATTGGTGTTTCATCCATTCCCGTTAGCGAAGTAAGTCGATCACCGAATGTATGTCCTTGATTGCTGAGTTGTCCGTTTTAGTTTTACTGTGAGGAGCACTGCAACATTGGCGAAAACTACGCTCGCTTTTCCTTCTGCAAAGACGTAGAGACGCTCAGGCAGGCTGGAGAACGACTCCAGGCCTTGGTCAAGTATATTCCTTAGATAAGTAGGCAGGGTCCTACTGAATCGCCCATTCAGTAGATATCCTTATATCACTACTTGAAACAAGCGCGAGTTCATTTGTAGAGCAAGATTTGCCCCGTATCCTACTTACTCAAACGGCTGTACACCCAAGTAGCTCACAAAGGCGTGGAAGTGAGCGCGATGACATGTATTTCCATGTCTCTATTTAGTTGTGCTCGAAGCCGTCAACTATGCGGGACAATGCCTCGGCTTGAGAGGTATCAAGACCAAGTCCATAGTAGGTCGGGTTCTTTATCATCCGACGAGCGAGGAACGTAAAAGACAGCATATCCATCCCATCCTGTTTGGTACGAATCATTCCACTTGTCTTCCTCTCCTGATACCATTTCTCCAACGCCACCGTCTCCAATAGCTGCGACTCCAATGGCAGTCCATCTTCCTCCAGGAACCTGTTGAACATTTCTACGGCCTCCGCCGGACAGAACAACACAAAGTGTCCAGGACTATTCTGCAGGACAGCGCGGCTTTGCATCTGCACGACCTCTCCAATCGTGTAGTCTCTCAGTCGTCGTTCAGACTTGGTAGAATCGCCTTGTATATATTGGGTACCCATGACCACGACGACCTCTGCCCGCACCGGGAGACTCCAGCATGTCTCGAGGGGGGCTATCAAGAGTTTGATGATTCCTTCGGCGAAGAGTTCAAGGACAAGGTTGCGGTCTGATTTTCTGATCCCCTGATGGAACACCCCTACGCCTCTGGACACAGAGTTGACCAGCGTCGCGTCTTGAAGTCTCGCAAGACGGTCTTCGACATAGATCGAGGAGGCCGATTTCGGGAGGAAGCCTCTCTCGGAGAACGAAGCCAACGCGCACTGGGTAATCAAATCTTGTGCTACGCTTTGACAGTGTCTGCGGGAAGGGACAAACACGATGCCAGAACCTCCAGTATGAATCCCCCTGATGGCTGCGTAAACCGGTTTCGCGAGTGCTTTGAAAAGTGCGCCAGAGTGCGGTATTGTATATGACTGAATAGAGCACGTCAATGGTTGTTCACGATCCCTGGGAATGAAGCTGTGGAGTCCCATTGGCTCAACACCCAACCATGACGCTAGGTCCATGGGGTCAATGAGCGACCTTGCGAGACAGATGCTGCGGCTCGGGAAACGTGCCATTGCATGTCTTGTAAGAGCGATAGCAAGTTCATAATGAGCGTCCATTTGATCTAGGTCCTCATACAGAATGACTTTAGGACAACTTCCGATTAGGGTAGGACCAATCAGGTCGAGACTTTCAAGGATATTCGTCGCAGTAACCACCCTAATTCGTCTGTCGTTAGGTGGGGTGAACACGTTGGCGCCAGTTGAGTGCTCCAGTCCAACGCCCACAGCATTGGAGATATACCGCATCCCTGATAGTGTTTTTGATGCCGCACTGCTGTTCGGAACTATAATAAGGACCCAAGAAGACGACTCGGACTTGAGTAGTGTTGTCCTAAATGCCATTTATAAGTATCAACGGCCGAGAAAGGTGACGAGTTTACATACCAAATGACTACGTGCGCCAGAAAAGACTTCCCGCAACTTGAAGGACCAGCAAACAAGATATTCAGCTTAGTGTTCACGAGACTCCAGAACACCTGGGTCTGGACAGCATTGAATTCGCGAATATGAGGAAGGTTATCGACCAGGGTAGGAAGGCGAATCGACGAAAGAGGAAGAAAACCGACATCCAACCGTCGCACATGTAAAGGGCAAGCAACGGGCATTGATATACTGTCCAATTGTACAGACAGCTCATTGTCCGCACCTAGCCACTTGTCGGAGACGACTCGAACGGTGATGGACGATGGCAAAATATCTGCGGATACTGAAATTATAAACTCTACGTCCAGTGAATCTGTTGATTCCCGGAGCAAGATCTGCGCCAACTGGAGTATCATCTTCCCTTCGTGGTCTTCTAACCATAGCCAGAATGGCTCGACATTCCCATGTACCTTGACGTTCCAGTGGAAGGCACGAATCACTGTGACGATAACCTTCAATATATCAGGGCCAAGTGGGCGCAAAGAATACTTCAGTTCGAGGGATGGAAATTGCTTGGCTGCAGTGAGCAATGCCCGACCTTGGTGTTCGTTCAGCCGGATGAGGTCTCCTAGTTCGGCGGCCGTCCAGGTGGCAAGCTCTGCAGGATAGTACTCCGTACGCGATTCGTCCAGGCCATGTAGTATTTCCGCCTTCAAACTGAATTGCCTTAGTGGTTCTTCATAAGGCCACATGCGTTTTTCAACAGCTTTGCTCATCCCCATGAGCGTAGTTGTTGCGCTGGCCCATTTGCGGCTTGTAGCGATTTCTAGCAGAGCTCGTACTATACGACCGCCATTCTGAGCGACGTATGCAGTGTCGGATACCAATGCGAAGTCTTCAATGGAAAAGTTCGAGATAAAACTTTGCAGGAGTATATTGACCTTCCCCTGACTAGTGTCCGTGCCACCCTGTGTTACCATTAGGACGCGAAAATCGTCTGCCATGTTCACTCACCTTAATCTCGCAAGGAATGGATTTCATCAGGTTCTCCAACTCTTTGACCTCTGATTCTCTGATTTGGATCTGGTTGAACTGACGAAGTCGCCATTGAGTTTATGATCTGCCACAATCTGGGGGAAAAAAAAATGCATACCTCTGTACTCTTACTGAGCATATCCAAAATATCCGCCTCGCTCATCTGAGGCCTAAACAGCGTCCGAAAGACTTCGATTGATTGATGGCGAATGTAGTACTTTGCGGCTATTCTGCCGACATCCTTGATGGTGAACGTATTGCTATCGACGTCAAAGTCAATCATAGACAGGTTTGCCAATTTGCTTGCTTGTAACCTGACCAATTCTGTTCGCTGGCGAAGAAGATCAGGGTCCTCAATCAACGCTTCTCTTGGTATTCCTTCTCGATGTTAGCCAAAATAATCGATTCTCAAAGCTCAAAGCTGTCCTTACCATATTGCAGAGGATTCTTGCACATTCTGACGAATAGATATGTGTATCCCAACCAACGCGCACCCTCCGCGACACTGGCCACCGTACCGAGGGCAATCTCCGCATTCAGTGCATCCGCCATGCCTAGTTGAAATCTAACACAGTTGAGTATCCCACTCGAGATCGAGGAGAACCATGACTGACTGTGATTCAATTGGGTTCTAAGGGCTCTCGTTAGTGTGCTCGTTGACAGCTACAGCATGAAGTTCGCTCGCCTGAGAAGCAACAGCATTAAGGTAGTGTGTAAGTTTGTCGCCCGTCGTGCAGATATATCCTTCACCACTGCTTTCCAACCCAGGGCGTCCAGCACGGCCGAAAACCTGCAAGACATCCAGAACAGAAAGATCTACAAACGAACCCTTCCCACTATCATATACTTGCGTGCCCTTGATGATAACTATGCTGCTTTGTTGGTGTCATCCAATAACCTGATTTCAATACACACCTGCATGTGCAGGCAGATTGACTCCCCATGCCAAGGTGGCAGTGCAACACAAAACCTTGGATCAGTCAGGGTCAATTGGAATACGTAATTACCAATCGCCACCTTGATTGCTCTCTCCTGAAACAGCCTTTCCATTAAATTACGATCAGATCGCAACATTCCCGCGTGATGGATACCGAAGCCGTGGTCGAAAAGTTGCTTCATCTCTTTGTTGCGTGACTCGCCAATATTCCTGCGAAAAATGTCCCACCGGGGATGGTCTTGACAGTTGTAGTCATCTAGGGTACCCTCTGCTGTGGCGGCGTCTTTGAGGGCTCGCGCTGCATTGACGGTTTCTTTACGTGCGTGGACAAAGACCATGACCTGATGACCTTGACAAACCAATTCTGATACCTTGTCGAATGTGACGCGGTCGAGATTTCTTTTAGACTGCAAACTCCCAGGCTTGCCTCTAATGCCAATGAAGTGTTGCTCTAATGGAACCGGTCGGAAGGAGGTGTCGAAATAGAACAGGCCAGTTTGTAAAGAGACGCTAAATAAAGCTAAGTCAAACAAAGACACAGATTCACTTTGAAAGCTACTGACCTCAGGAACCGAGCGACATCGACGTAATTGGGAAGGGTGGCACTCAAACCCACAATCCGGATGACCGATTGACTGGATTCCACCTGCTCAAGCCTTTAACTATGATGTACTATGACTCGTCCATCTGTTGCTTACCTGACGCAGGGTCCGAGCCACAATGGTCTCGATGACAGCACCCCGTTCTTCGTTGAGAAGATGCACTTCATCTATGATAAGAAGTTTCAATTTCTGCGATAATGGATCAATTGAGTCGGTCGGCCGAGACGAGCACAAACGATACGTACGGATGCGAGTTCGCCTTCGCCTGTCGGCTTTCGAGTGACCACGTCCCATTTCTCTGGTGTGGTAACGATGATTTGAGTCACAGCAATCTCAGCCTTTGTGAGCTGCATGTCACCTGCACAAGTGAATGCGGAACTCGCAATGAAGATGCGAGATCACTAACCGGTTAACTCCCTGACAAGTATTGACAGCCATTTTAGACGTCTGCCGAGTTTATGAACAATCTCTGCAGCCAATGCTTTCATCGGTGCTCTGCGCTCTTACTATAAGCGTACTGGAGGCGGAGGAACTATCTGAACTGACACATAGATAATCTTAAAGCTCTCACGATTGATGGACGTTTGCAGCGGCGCCCCTGGAGCAATAATCGACCTGTGTTGATCCAAGACACGGAGGATAGTCAACATAGCAACATCGGTTTTGCCCTTGTTAACATGAGTTATCGTCTTGAAAGGTAATCGATCTACAGAACGCTTACAGCACCAGTTGGAGCTATAGGATACTGGTCAAAAATTTGGACGATCAGTCCGACACAAACGCTAACCACAGACAAGCATATTCTCGTTAGAACAGTAGGCGGTAGGGTATACAATAGATTGTATTCTATTCAGCGAGGTGTATCCCTGGGGGGTTTGTAATCAAGGAAGCACTAATTCGAATGTTTGAAGTCGCTTACTGGAAAGGATCCTCGCGCCAGCTCTTCAAGTTCAGAGACGGGTATAAGGCGCTCAGACTCCTGTGGGGGAACTGTTTTGGCTGGAGGTATGACCACCTCTTCATAATCCTGAAGAAATCTTGAGATGGGTTGCGAGAAACGAATCCCAGAACTCTGCCGACCTCGTAATCTTGTCTTGTGGTCCCAATAGGTAGCATATACTTGCTTCCGTATTGTGATAGAATACCTCCACCGCCAATATTAGCCCAAGTAGTATACACGTGAGGCAAAACTTCGGGAACTTCTTGCTGATTGAAGTTAGTGGCTGGCTGGTACCTTAGAGAAGGTAGCTTACTGCTGTTCCAGTGAATAGAGGGCGAGCGGAATTCGCCTTTAACTTTTCCTCGATACGTCGGCGAGCATCTTCTGGCGCAAGACTGACTGGGGTTCCCGCTGACAAGGGTTAGTTGAATACGACACGACAAAATGAAGGATATCATTACTCAGCGAATGAGAATTGATGCTCGGATTTGCCTCCCGCGTTTGCCTCGAGTCCAGATAATGGGAGAGCTATAAAGTAGCATACAGATGGGAAAATACAAAAGTACTAAATGTGCTCACATCCTTTGCAGCTGAACGACGCGATTTCAGCAAGTCACTAACTAATTCAATCTGATCGATGCCCACGAGCTCGACGACTTCACCCGAGATCTCGTCGTTCGTTCGTGAGCTCGAGAGCTTATCCACCAAGACTTGCAGCACATGATGAGAGTCAGATTTACTAAGTCACGCCGTGAATTAGCAATTCGAGAAGCTGTCCAAGAGAAGGTGTACCCGAGTAGATTTCGATAGACCATCTTGACAGTGGATGACTCGACGTCCGGGGGAAAGAGGTCCAGAATCGTGGCCCACGACTCCTCGGCCGATTCATCTTCGAGCAGTCCATCCGAGTCTACATGTTCGATCGTTCAATACTTTGCGTCAGACCTGATATGAACACATACCAGAATGGCTGAATGCCTTGAGACTGAAATCAGATTAGACTCGATAATCCATCAAAAGCTTCAAGTATACCTAGTCCACTCGGCAAACGCTTGTAAGTTCAAGTCAGAGCCCGTACCTGGTGAAGTGGTCAAAGAGTCAAGGTATTGTGCAAATTCAGACATGGTAAACCAAGATGGGGAGTGTTGTTAGTACACTATAGTATATATAGGGACGCGACGTGGGACGAAAATATCCAATTACAATTACAACGTTCGAGCTAGATTGTCCAAATTCAAAGAACATAACCTTATCGTAAGTAGTACCGTGGCCCTCGACTCCAGATCCATTACCTAGAGCCGGGACTACGCAACAAATAGGCTACCAACGTTATATCCTGAAGATTACTTCCTTTGATAGTTCCACACCGAGGGCGCGGATACAACCCACGATTTCCTCGTGGGTATGGTCGATTTTCCATCCTAGGGACATCTGTACAAAATAAGAAAAAGGCGGACAGAACGACTGGTCCTCACAGTCACTGGGATCAAAGAAACAGTATTGCATTGAATTGAGTAGATGGATCTCACATCTCTTGCTATTTCTTCTTCATTGTCGACCCCGACGACTGCGACGAAGAATTCAGTGCATGTACGCTGCGGAATCGCAACCCTTACCCTCCCCAGGATCGTCCAAACCGGCCAAAGAATGATCGGGGCGAGAGAAGACAGCGCACCGATACTTATCCAACAAGCCTGTGCAGTTCTTCAGAGGGTGCCACGTAAAATCCTCCTGACCATTGTTCGTCAGAGAGCCAGCCTTGTGCTGCAGTATGCCTACCGGATCGACAAGGTAAGAGGGGGTGTATTCTCCTTTATATTTCATTTTCGGGCACGAATGAATGTAAAAGCCTGGCAAGACAAGGTGAGCGGGGGATTGGATAAAGTAGAATTGCTCGCACCCATATACAGCGCATCCATCGGAGGGAGCCCAGCATTATGTATTTCCCGCACGAGAGCTGCTTCTCGAAGAGCGCTGAGCTAGTAAAATGTCAGTATCGCACGAGTGTAATTAGCATGGAAAATGACTACTTTTCCCAAAGAATACTTCTCCCACTTTGCATTGTACATAAAATAGACACTGGACACACAACCAGGTAAAATGTCCAGTACTCCTACCGCAATCAGTTCACCGTCCAATCTGTACATTTGATGATAAGACCCAAAGTGTGATGGCAGGTGCTGGGGGGGTGGCGTCGGATAAAGGATGGGCTCTGACTTCACATATCAAGTGAAGAGGACCTAAGGGAACATGGAACGGAAGATACTCACTACGAGTGGTGACTGCACTAAAAATTGTCTAAACAAGCACGGTGTATTGTCGTAGTCGTGGTGAATTTGCGACTGGTATGCAACATAAAGCGCATACTTTTCATCAGTGTACGACGAGCGTTCGAGTGTTACCTATTACAGGAGTCACTTGACAAGAGAGCAACGTCAGAAGCGTACTGCGTACCTCAAAATCATGTTGAAGTACCTCGCCAGCAGGGAAGAATGCCCTCTCAGAGCCATGAATAGAAGCGAGCAGGCAGAACGCAGCTGTCTGCGAGCCTTTTCGCTTGGACTGACCCGGATCGCGATCGGAGCCTGCGCCATCTCGCACGAAACGGTTCCACCTTGTGGGGGTTGGAGATCTGAGGACGCTATATATTCCGAAACCGTCTCACCTGTTCAAAAGTTTTCTTTGACTGCGCGATGGCTTGAAGGCTAGAGCGTCGAGTCTGTCCTTACATAGTAAATGTACTCGCGAAGGAACGAAAGCGGAAGTTCCACGAACTTGATCGTGTACTGTGGGCAGCACGAGCGACGGAGGTCGGGTGCGTAGCAATATGTCCCAGACCTCCTCCATCCGCGATCGATCATCTTCTGGTACACCTTTTATTTTCGAATGAGTGATTATTTCAAGTTTCTGGGATCCGAAAACTCTTACACCACAGGATAACTGGGATGCGATGAGACCGGCTTTCTTGACACTTGTTTCAACAGAACTCCGTTGACCGGACGGTGCACAATAACCACAGGTAGAATATCCAGGGCCCAATGGAGTCCCGATGGATATTGGTGTCATCTTGGTGGTATGTTGTGTGTTGATAACCTGACAACATAACCGCGAATGCAGTTATGGTCAACCGTGCTCTGATCGTCGCACGGCTATTATGATTAATCATGGTGATGTCTACGTGTATCCTTGTCCACTAACCCCAGCCGTCCCATCGTCCATACTTCCGATACTCTTGCAGAACCAATTCACGACTTCCCTTTTTCTCCTTCTCCTTTTCCCGCTCCTTCCCTTTACCCTTTTCGGTAAGAGACGCGACGGAAGAGACACTGGGGGTCCGTTGACGAGTTGTCGATGGCGATTTCGGAGAAGATCCGGTACCCGGGTATGAAGATTGAGATACCTTGGCGGGTAATGCAAGCCGATACCATCCGCCGCTATAAGTTAAGACAACAAGTTGAAACTCGGGGTGTGCCCCAGGGAGCTCTGAGGGAACTGTAATCCACCCAACAACACATTTCTCATCGGCGGCAAGGTCCGTGTGTGACGAGCGAACAGCGGACGTCGAGGAAAGTGAAATGTGAGCAGCTTGTGTGGGTATCCGATACTGTGCATATGACCACTCGGAGTCAAAGTATTTGGGCAATGGCAAGAACGGGGCGAGCGGTGACAAGGATGATTGTCGATTTCTATGAGGTGGAAACAGGTTAACTGGTATCGGACAACGGAATCGACTTACGATGCGCCGGACGAGACAAGCGAGAATATGTGGACCGTTCCCTTGTCACTCCATACGCCAACTTCCTTCTCGTCCGGTCGGAACGCGACCCCATAGATCTCCGCGGTGTCAGCCCCTCTACGGAACTCACGCAGAAGCTTCCCAGAAGTCGTATCCCATATACGGACAAGAGTCCCCCGTGATGAAGCAGTAGCTAGGAATCGGCCTGACGGAGGGAGTGAGAGTGTCGTCAAGGCAGATTCATGGGCCGCGATCATTGATACTGGGTGTTTCAGTGGCGGCGGCGGCGGCTTGGACGGAGGGACGGATGGCGGAGGTCCGAGAGGAGTGGGAGGAACGCAAGGCGGCAGATGCAAGAGCTGCACGTGCCCCATCTGCCTGCCTGGAATCGCGAGTAGCGTAGCATAGGCTGCAGTGGCCATTGCAAGGATCCCTGGAAAGCGATGTGAGTCCCGTATTGCAAGCATTCTCAGAGGAAAGAGCCCAACCTCGTGGATTGTCACAGGTATCGTACTCTGCTCGTCTGACCACGGTATCGCGCACCTCAAAGACGACGACTCTTCGTCTCAGAGCCACTGCAAGCCAGCCTCGTCTACAAGCGACCCCACGCACCCGCTCCCTGAACTCTAGCTCTGCGGCCTCGACTGCTGTGGCATCATCCCAGAGAATGACCTTGTTTGGCGGGTAAAGTGGGCTGGGACCACCACCGAGGAGGAAGATCAGCGACGACGTATGACAGGGTACGACTGCAGCCAAGGTTCCGCCGGTGAACTCTGGGGAGGGTGTTAGTGATCAACGAGAAGGTCGAGATGGAAAGACGAGCCTCTCTTGCGAAGGAGCGCCAGCGGGCAGGTCTGATAAACGGCGAAACCAGCCGGCGTTGAAGCAGTGAATATCTGGCAATCCGCATCGAACTGGGCATTGAAAATCTGGACCGGGTCTGTTGGGGTGATGGAGTGTCGAGCGAGGTTCATGAAGTGGACTAGAGCAGAGCCATACTATTTAGGAGTACCAAATGGAACCAAACGTTTAATATAGAGTGCTACTAATACAGAAGGACAGAAACCCCGATGAGACCGACGCAGGCAGCACGATAGCCAAGGATGTACAAGGGGCATAGATACATAGACAATTTCAGGTCACGTATAAATATTCGCTGCATCACCATTAACCCCGTGCAGAATGTGCGACCGCGTACGCCGTTGCGTGATAGGCCGAATGATGGGAGTAAACAGACGCATGTGAGGTCGCACGCGGTACGGTCTCGTTGGTGTCGTCCCAAGCTTTTGGTGGTCGTAAGCCGACGCCGGCCAGCTGTTGGCGAGCCGCTTTGAACTCGAGTTCTTCTGCTTGATTGTGCGCAGCCAGGGCGGCTTTTGCTTCTGCTTGTCTCTGGAGCTCTGCTTCGGACTCATCGGACAAGTAATCTGTGAATGCGCCATCTGAGGTGACGGTGGCATCAGACAAGGAGCCGCGGGAACTGCCACTATCGCTGCTGCTTTCGGAGGAACTACTGACATCAAGGGCAGCCATTGCGGTCTCTAGAGTCGACCTTTTGGAAGAAAGAGTTCGGCCGAAGGAAGCATCTTGAGAGGGCGTTACGTAGGGATCTACGAGTGACGTGTGGAGGGCGGAAGGACATTGATTCTGGGGAGGGGAATCGCTGGAATGTCTGGAAGGTGAATGGGAAGGGGCGACGGCAGAGAGAGAGGGCCGAGCCATGCCATTGCGGCGTGAAAGGGAACCTTCCTGGTCAATATATCTGCGAGCAGACGGGGCGCGAGACTTGTCTTTTGTCCCTTCGGAGAACGTCTGGCGACGCAAAAGGGTATGCTGATCGGATACGGGGGCGGAGGAGCGGGGAGTCGTGCCTAGTGCGGGGCTCTGGGGAACGGGGCTACCGCCGGAACGACCACGGGACGGAATGGCGACGGGCTGCGTCCTTGAGGAGGAGGAACAGGGTCTGATGGACGGATTACTGGTGCTATTGCGACGATCGAGGATGGAGGTGGGAGACGGGTGCTGGGACTGCGCACGGGCAGAAGAGATGATGGGGAGGGGGCTGGTCCTGGCGAGGACGGCGTCGAGGATGGACTTTATTTCTTGGGGCATGGGTATGCTATGTACGATGCTGACGGTGGGCCAGTCAGCGGGCTGTATGAGACGGTACTCGCTTTGGGATGGGGGACGGCAGCAGCCGGGCCAACCGCTATTGTTGTACACGGTGAGTTTCGGGTTGGTGCGAGCCCACTGTGGCGGAATGGGGTGAGGACGGAGGGGATCGGAGGAAAGGAGAGGGGTAGACCTTGCAGTAACCACAACCATTGAAGGACTTTACTGCAAACGAGTGTGGGGGACGGGGCGTGGTGGTGCGAGCACGGACGTACCTTCAGCGTTCTTGAGATGTACGATGTCGATGCGGGGATGGTTGGCTCTGTTGTAGCAGACGTCGCGGAGGTGCGGGCAGCTGTACGGGGTGAGCTGGTAGGTGGGGTGGGTGCGAGGAGAGACGGTACCGGGCAGCGCTTGGCTTGAATACCTTGCACATCGGACAAGGGACGCTGGCGATGTCGGCGGGTGCGTTGTACTGGTAGCACATAATGAGGGGGGGGAGGAGGAGGAGGAGGGACTTGGCGGGCGGTAGTATTCTTATACCCATACCAAAAATGGCGGTCCTCCTCTTTCCCCATCATCATCGACACATTATGGGCAAGTCTCAATCAAAACTGTCACCGGAACAGCTCGCAGATCTCCAGAAGAACACCTATTGTAGGTACAATCCAGTCCCAGCCAGATCAACCACCGACGCTTACCCACATCTAGTCGACAAGAGAGAACTACAGCAATGGTCTCTTCGTCCCCGCTCAGCACCAAGCGCTCTCTGACCCCGCTCCAGGTACAAGGGCTTCCTCAGAGACTGTCCTTCCGGCCAGCTCGATAGATCCGAGTTCGGTCGCATATACAAGCAATTCTTCCCCTTTGGTGACCCCGGTGAATTCGCAGACTATGTCTTCAACGTCTTTGATGAAAACAAGAACGGTACGATCGACTTTAAAGAGTTCATCTGTGCCCTCAGCATAACGAGTCGTGGTCGCTTGGACGAGAAGCTCAAGTGTATGTCCCCACTCCTCAGATCGTCCTATCTCATTCTTCTACAGGGGCATTCCAGCTCTACGACATAGATAAGGACGGCTTCATCACCTACAGCGAGATGCTCCAGATCGTCGCTTCCATCTACAAGATGACCGGTCAGATGGTGAAGCTCCCCGCTGACGAAGACACGCCCGAAAAGGTTTATTCCCCGTCCTGGCACACTCCCCCACCTGACCCCCTGTCGTCCCAGCGTGTGGACAAGATATTTAGAAATATGGATCGGGACAAGGACGCAAAGCTTACTTATGATGAGTTCGTAGAGGGCAGTAAGCAAGACCCAACTATAGTCCAGGTAGGTCCTTTCTACCCACACGGTCCTGCTTTCTCCGGCTCATCCCATGTGATCCATTCCAAACAAGGCTCTCTCTCTCTATGACGGCCTAGTATAGGTTCGCACGGATGTTTCCCTGCAATTATCCCATAAACGCCCGCGAAGCGATGTCTCGTACTCTTATCTCCCTCTAATCTGCCCTCGTCATAGCGAAATAGATTGTCGGACTCAGCAACCTTTGGATATCGCGGCTCCCGATGTGTACACCTTGGATGTAACGGTACTGTTTTGTGTCCCTACTGCTCGGCGCTACTCTCTACTCGGAGCCAGCTTTCCATACTTGCCAAGGACCTTGATGTCTATATCTTCCCCTACCCACGTGTACAACCCTTCCGCAAACTCCAGATTGTCCCGTTCCGCCTTGAACAATTTCCCATAGTCCTGGGGCTGCCCAGCTTGCGCTGTACCCATAGTCGCGAATGGCGACACCGTCATGTCACGCGTAGAATCAGCAGCTGTCGAACAGAGACCGCACGTCAGCACCAGAACCTGACAGCGCATCTGTAAACACGCACAGTTATCACCACCGAGGATAAGTCGATACAGCCCATTCAGGCCAAAAAAATTGAGAAAATACCACGACAGCGACGACACCCATCGCACATCCATATCGGGCGTGTCAATGCCGCGTTGAAGCATAGACTTGAACCCGAGCGTCAGGGGAAAGGGCAATTTAACTGCAAAATCTGAGTGACGTGGAGAAACAGGCCAGCTGTGACGCACTTAGGACAAACCCCTGGAAGAAAAAGTTGATCCAACCCATGATGACCATTTGCGGCACCATGATGACCATCTGCGTCTTCATCCCGGCCATCATCCCGTCCATAGCAGCCGGGTCCGAGAAAGGATTTGACGCCGATGTTGCCAAGTCGCCTTTGGGTGGTCCGTCTTTGAGGTATGTGCCAGCTCTGAACGCTTCCGAGAGGTTCTGGGATATCGTCTTGTAGTACAGTGGCGGTATAGGTGATTTTGCAGATGTGGCGCGAAGTATTTGAGATCTTGCGAGAGCCCGTCTGGATGTACGCAGCATTTCAGACGACGGCATCAAAAGATAGCAAACGAACACACTGTTCACGAAGGGCCGGGGGAGACAACTTCTTCGGTGTCGGTTGCAGTAAAACCACGACATAATGTCGCAACACGCCAACCAGAATCTTGGAATCAGAAATCGGTACGAGTCAGTGAACAGTGCCAGCCTTGTGAGATGCGCCATACCATGACGAGGGTAATTGGGAACAGGACCCAATCTCGTATTTGCGGGTCGAGATATAAAGATACCCTGCCAAACTCGTCAGCGACAAGAAAATACGTCAGGACGGTCATAGTAGTACGGACGGAGCGCTCGAGGACATGGCAACAATTAAATGTGTGTGTGAGCGTAGTACTTGCCTCATTCGGTGGGATACCGCAGCACCGCTCTCGCCTTGCAACCACGCCATCATGGACAACTCTCCAACCGCACTCTTCGACACATACGAGCAAGAGTTTCGTCAAATAATCGATAGCGTTCGATCAAAGCTTGACGGAGACGGTAAAGATGAACGCGGAGGTGAGAACAACGCCCACATCATCGGAGCGACTCGTCCATATGTGTGTATCAAACAGAACAGAGAAGAACTGCTCTCAGGCGAGTAGAGATGGAACTGGACGAAGCGGATGAAATGGCATGCGTCGCGCTTCCTGTGTCCCTCGCCATCTGACGAACACCCAGATCTCGCAAATGGAGATTGAAATCCAAGGGATACCGCAGTCTCTTCGGCCCCAGTACCAAACTCGCCTCAGAAATGCAAAAGCGGATCTGACCAGGTTCAAAAAGGCATCCAAGGACCTCCACACCCAATTTTCCCGAGCAGACCTGCTTGCATCGCCTGGAAGAGTTGGGACACCGACTTCGGACGAACCTTATGGTGCGACGAGCGATAGAACGAGGCTTTTGGCAGGTACTGCAACGTTGGAGGACGGAACGAGACGCCTGCAAGAATCCCAGCGCATTGCTCTTGAGACCGAAGACCAAGGTGCTGAGATTTTGATGAACCTCCGTGCTCAGCGAGAGCAAATTGAGAACGCGAGAGACACCGTGGGTCGTAATATTGTGGAGCTTGCGAGCGTTATTCATTATCTCCCAGCTACGGACCGCAGACACCGCCATAGACCGCGCGTCGGGGACGCTAAAGAAGATGATCAGGCGGTAGGTTCAGTCTCTCCTCTTTACCTCGTTAGCCTTGTCATTCTGATGCTGTAACTCAGGATGTATCAACAGCGCGTAGTGACTGCCGCTATCATCGTTTTCCTCGTTCTCCTTATTGCAATTATCATCTGGGAAAAGCTCTTCCGCTAGAACACACTACCTATTACGCGTGCATTGATGGACCATGTATTTATCGTTTCTACATACCAGTCATCCTACTCATATGACGAACGTTCCCCTCTTAATTTTGAAAGTTGCTCATAATGCAACGCTTACTGCTTGTCAAATACATATTTGAACGATGGAGATCGTCTCCATCCTAGAGCCATATTGCTAGCAATACTGTATGCAGAATGGATCTGGCGACATATCACTTCACTTGGAATGATTTAAAATGGTATTCCCGACCCATTCCAACATCATCACCCAAGTCCTTTGAGAACAATGCCGACCGGTCGGTGCAAGTCACCGTTTGCCTCGATCTAGGTAAGATAGACCAGGGAGGATATTATCATCAAGCCGCCAGTGGTCGACGTGTAACCAAAGTATCTGGTGATATTAAGTAGCCATCCAAACAGGATGGAGCACTGAAAGCTGGTCAGTCGTCACTTAGAATGTGATGAAGCGTAGTTAGCATGATCATCAGCCATGTACATACCTCCGAGTATGCCTTTTTTAAAATTTGCCATGTCACATGGTCGTCTCGGTCGTGCTTGAGCGGCTGATCGGCTAGCTTTCCCCACGTCGTCGGGGAAGCAGGAAACCAAAGATGGACGAGCAAGCCTACGGCTGCCTACCAAAATAGCGAATCTGCCAGATAAACGGACAGTATCTTCGGAGTGCCATTCCGTGACCCAGCCGCCTGAAGGAAACCTGACGTGATTTCTAATTTGCCTTCTGGCACCGCAGGGGGAAGCGATAGGCGAAAACGTGAGTACCAAAGGAAAACATGCTGTTTGTGACTTTGTTCTTGATGAGACGTACCTAAGCATTATTTTTACACGAGGTACATACATACCACACAAGTTTCTGATGCAAGATGGAAAAAGCGGAAGATGATGTCAGCACCTGAAAAACATTAGCATTGAGAAGACATGGCAGATCGCAACACCCAGAGATACTTAATTTACCACAGGTTTTTCATCCCCTCATCCAGCCATGAGGAATCAAGTTGGACCTCAAAAAGGCCAATGAATATGGACCAAGATTATTCACATTATCTGAGTTCCGTAATTCAAGTGCAAGCCTCGCATATTGAAATGAGAGACATCCACTGCTGATCCAGGATTTTGGTCAATTCTGAAACTGAAGCAAGGACAGGAAGCAAGCACCATGATTGTCGGTATGAAGTGATCCTGTGGGTGAGTCAGGCGCAGGCCTGCTCGTTAATTTAGCTCGAATCCTGGCATTCCTGTGACGATCAGTCGCTGTGGGACACGTAACTTCACATATGTGAGAGGGTCACATCACAATTGCTACGTGAGCGACAGACGATGCAAAGTAAGGGCATTTAAACATGCTACTTTGCCATGTAAATTCGCTCGAGTTCGGGGTGGGGATGTACTACCTGATCCATGAGGCACCGAACAGATCATTTCTGTGACGGCTTAGCAAACAGAACACCTACTTCCGATAGAGTGAGCTATCGTTTGCATGTGCTGGATTGCATTTTCTTCCGCGAGAGTCAACGAAACGGAGAACTGCTCATTGGATAATTGAATACATGTGATGGCGAAAACTCACAAGTTGGTTTCTCGGACGTGGACGTCAAGTCAAGTAGATAAAACACTGCAGGAAAAAGAAACAAAGTCACAAGAATCACCTCTTGGCACTATTGGGCTACATAGCTTGTCCATACTCGTGTGATCCCTGTTCCCCGTGTCTCTGGTACTGACGATATGGATCCCCGTAAGATGCGAAGTCATAGGCGTGCGCTGGTTGCGCAGAGTGACTCGGATAGTCCTGCACATCACGAGTAACTCCGACCGCTCCCTCGCCTGATGGCCGTATTGGCGCAGGAGTTGCCCTGCCTTGATACACTTCATAGGCGTCTGCAACATAGTTCTCCGACATCCCCGTATGACTATATGCTCCCGTTTGCTGGTAAGAGATGGGAGCGGCAGTGGCAGGGAGGTTGACTTGGCTGCTATAGTCGTCGTCGTACCCATAGTATTGGGTCGGCTGATCGTCAACAGTAGCCGCGGAAGAACCGTAATGTCCATATGCGCCAGATGTCTGATGGGAGTACGCCCCACTGTATGCTGGCATGGGGGGGTAATCTGAATAATCAACTCCTGCGGGATTCGTGTGATAACTTGGTGCCACGCTCTTATTATCAGACGGATAGTGGTAGTCCTGGGCAAAAGTATTCGGAGATGGTCCTCGCTTGATCACGGACGTGGCGTCGTCGTCGACAGAGAGGTTTGGAAGTGTGGGCTGTGGTAAGGGTTGGGCTATCATTACACCCTTCTTGTTCTTGAGGTGAGAAAAGTCGCCCATGGCTTCCTTCTTAGCAAGCGCGGCGGCCTTAGCTAAACGTTCTTTATTGCGGCGCTTGATGACCTCGGCAATGCGCTGAAGATTGATTAGTTTCAGGCATACCAATACAGCCGAAAACTCACTTTGTCAACTTTATGGCAGACATATTCCTGATACGACGTGAGCCAATGTTCGTTGGGCTCAGACGAGAAGAACTTACCTTTAAATTTCCTTGAATGTAGCAAAGGAGAGGAATATAGCAGATGCCGGCGATGATTAGCAAGAACAGCGAGCCCGCAAAGATGACAAACGTGAAGAACGTTGAAACGGTAAGGGCAGATGTCGAAAGACTGTTTCTAGCGAAATATTTCGACACGTCGTACCATGGACCGTCATTTCTCTTGGCGAGGTAAATACTGTAGAGAGTCAAGGCGTTAATGGTTTGTCGAGGACCATCGGACAGAAGTAATCGCTTCCAACCTGTGGAACGTCAGAAGCGAAAGGATTACAAAAATGCGACGACTTGCTCTTGAACGTAAAGAAGATAAAGAAGGCAAAATCGTCCTTTTTCTTGGTCGAATTGCTGATGTGGTCGAAGAAACAGAAGTGGTCATATGAGCCTGTACAGAATACACTGAATGACCGGCAGTTACTGATAACGATGTAGACATACGGAGTGAATAATAGTGGTTTGCCATCACGTTCGTGAAAGCGTATGATATGTCTCGGCTGGCAATTATCTTCTTTGATTTGCGGGCTTCATATGCCAGCTAGAGCCTCTGGGTGAGAACACGAAGGTTGCACCAAATATGTATACATACCAGAAGGAAACCAAAGATGATACACCCTACGAACAACCACTTGCCAATGTTGAAGGGAATATAAAAACATCCTTCTTGATTTTGACAGTCGTCAAAAATTTGATTTGACCATGTCGAGGTGGTCAACATCGTAGTTGCAGAGAAGATATCGGAGATGTACACGAGGAATGATTTTAGAATGATAATATAAAGCCACAAGTACCTAGATGCGAACGAGGTTAGCCGTAAGAAGGGGGTCCTGGACAGATGCACCACCGTGGTGTGGTATGGCCGACTCACTTTAACCGCATAAAGAACCCATTGTCTGTGAATTCACGGGTGTCGATGAAGTCGAACTGCAAGGATGGTAATCACCCATGAAATGGGAAAGGGGGAGCACGCGATTTCACACCTTGTGGTCCGGAACGATTTCTCGTTTCCACGCAGGGCCAGAACACATCGTGCGAGTTGGTATAGAGCGAGTTGTCGAGGATGGTGGGAAGGATCGTTTGGGTGCGCGAGCGACACAGTCGCATGCACGACGGAAATGGATTGGTCTTAGAAAGAGTGGAGGGGTAACGAGAGAACCGACTAATCGTCAAGGAGTGTTGAGCACGCTGCGAGGGCGAAGGAAGACGGAGGCTGCGGGTGATGGGAGAACAACAAAAAGGAAGGAAGGAAGTGGCTAGCGTATCAAGATTACATAATCAGGTGTGCAAGTTCCTAGTACGATGACCACCGTACAGAAAATCAAGGTATGTCACCGCTCTTCTTTGTAGGTAGGTGCGATTCTCCCTGACGTATATCCACCGCAAAAAGGAAATCGAGGATGAAATGGTAATATCAAGTAACATCTTCCACACACAGCTTCGTTCACATCACACATAGGCCAGAAGTATGTTTGTGCATCACTACTTTGTCCCCAGTCGATTCATCTCCCAAACGTATCCGATCACTAGCTCAAAAGAACAAGGCCACGAGCTACCACCTTGGACAGCTCAAGGCTAAACTTGCCAAGTTAAGGCGAGAGTTGATCTCGCCCTCTGGAGGTGGCGGAGGTGGTGGAGGCATCGGTTTCGATGTCGCCCGGACAGGTGTGGCATCTGTCGGCTTTGTCGGTTTCCCGTCTGTCGGAAAGGTTAGAGTGAAAGACCTCACGCAAGTCTTTCCTTATATTGATCGATTTGCAAGTCTACTCTCATGTCAAAACTCACCGGAACTCATTCAGAGGTCTCGGAGATCGACTTTACTACCCTTACCACGGTTCCTGGGACCCTGAAAGTGCACGGTGCTCCGGTACAGATTTTGGATCTACGTGAGCAATTTGTGTTTTCCGCGAAACCATCACTTAGCATCCGTTAGCCGGTATTATCGAGGGTGCTAATGATGGCCGAGGTAGAGGTCGTCAAGGCAAGTTTGCCTGTATACATCTATGATATCGTTACTGATGGCAAGACACTAGTGATCGCCGGTATGAAATGAGACATGGCATGGGATGTGATGACCGACGAAATCTACGTTTCTCCCTTGGCAGTTGCTCGGACATGCAACCTTATCTTTATCGTGCTGGACGTTCTCAAACCCCTCGGAGACAAGAAGATTATTGAGGGTGAACTGGAAGGATTTGGTATACGACTCAACAAAAAACCTCCTGCGATCATAGTTCGCAAGAAAGACAAGGGCGGGATCGCGATTACGAACACTGTACCCCTCACAAACATTGATCAAGATGAGATCAAAGCCGTCCTCAGCGAATACAAGCTGAGTAACGCGGACGTCACCATACGAGAGCCAAGTTGTACCTCAGATGACCTCGTAGATGTGATTGAGGGCAACAGGCAAGCTTTCATGCCCTCCCTGTTCATTTTAGCTCATACAGCCACCAGAGTTTATATACCTGCTTTATATGTGAGTTCTCCTGTCTCCACTTTAGACCAAATCCCTGTTGACACAATTGGTAGGTTCTCAACAAAGTAAGCGACGCTACTGCTCATACCTGCTGAACCCTCACCATCGCCCGCTAGATAGATGCCATCTCAATAGAAGAACTTGATCTTTTGTGATTGACTTATTTGATTCCTTGTTTAACGAACCACTTGACATTGTTTGCCAGATACAAAATTCCACACAGCGTGCCAATATCATCCAAGGAGTGGATGAACATAGACGAATTGATTGAGAAAATGTGGGAAGCTCTGGAGCTTGTTCGCGTTTACACGAAGCCACGAGGGCTATCGCCGGATTATTCTGCTCCAGTTGTCCTGCGTCGGGGAAGATGTTCAGTCGAGGACTTTTGCAATGCCATTCACAAGGAGATCGCGAAGCAGATGAAATAGTATGTCTCAGTTGCGATTGTGCAACACCTTGCTAAATTGCCCATTAGCGCCATTGTGTGGGGAGCCAGTGCAAAGCACACGCGAGGGCAGAAAGTTGGCCTAGATCACATTCTGGAAGACGAAGATGGTAAGTCACAGCGGTTACACCATTACACCCTGGGTTGATCCGTCCATGCAGTTGTTCACGTCTCAAAGCGGTAGATTAGTAATGAATTGTCAGACGTGTACTCCGTACTATTGCCTCAGGTATATCGTACCCAATCGGATGAAAGCCCACGCCAGACCCGACGCACAATACACACTAGTCAGCATCAGTGGAAGAAACTCGAATTGAGAATTTCCACCAAAGACCAATGGAAAGGCAATAGTGAATGCGAGTAACGGTGCAAAGCCCTGCAAATATGCATTTTCTAACTGTTCCAATATCACCCCAGGCAACGTAGTTGGAAACCTGACGATGGTTAGAAGAAATCCATAAGCAATATAACGAGGGTACACTCACTCGTAGACTTGTTTCTGTAATGGACGGAGTATCATGACGCACCAGATAAGAGAGTAGACCATCTTGATCAAGGTTTCTGTGCCAGAGATCAGACCATTGGTACCGTTCCGCCGAAAATGCTCACCGCTAGGCGTGAACAACAAAGGGAACAAAGAAAATATTCCAGCTATACTCGCTATCATATACGTCTTGAAATGTGCATAGTCAGCCGTTGCAAGAAGACTGCCGATCTGTGAGTCTCGACAATACCAGGTCCATGAGGATGTTACCTAAGGGGAACAAGGACAAGGAGAATGGCTTTTTCATGGACGTGCCAACCAAACATATACGAAGTATAACCACACAACGTGAGTGCGGTTAAGAAAGACTTGTAGTTTGGTGTCTTCCATAACTTGACAAGGAAGACCTATGAGAAGTGTTAGTGTTAGAATACCCAGCCACATATGGCTTACCATTTGGAAACCGATTGTGATTACGAACGCATGGATTGGCTTGATGGTTGGGAGGACGGCGAAAGTTGTATCACCAACGAGACCGCGTGATGTAGAAGCAACTCCTTGGTGGTTGGCTATAAAGTCTGTATCAAAATGCTTGCCCACTTGACATGGATCAGCGTTGAAGAGGCCTAACGAAGGAAATACAGATGCATACATACACTGAAGAAGCACACGGTCCGTCATCGTTACCAGAGCCCACGCATTTGGAGCCCAGTAAGCATGGTTTAGACCACGAGTGAATGGGAACAGACGTGACAAGAGTTGTGGTAATTGTCCCATCAGCACGAATGGTCCCAGCGAGGCCCCAAAAACCAGGATCACAGCATTTGCTAGCGAGATGAACTTTGTGGGGAGAATCTCGCCCGAAGTGGACATACAATGCGAGCGCAGAAGATAGACGAAGTAAGCAGGCTGCCAAGGTATGAATGAAGGTGATTAAAAAGAGCCGAGAAACATACCGCAAGGTACATGTATATATGCTTGAAGTTGAGAAGCACGGCAAACAGTATCCCACTTGCCAGCTTTCTTCCCTTAGACCAGGACAAACCTGAGGATGCATACCACCATAATAAGGATGCTCCCTACCTCGTGTGCCATAAGAATTGACCAAAGCAAAATTCCAAACATGAAGCCGTTGTATTGAAAGTGAATATGGTCAATGATCAGGAAACCAGGATGGAAAAAAAGGGAGGCAGAGAGGACACGTTGGTGCGAAGGGTCAACCGCCTTACGAATGAATCTAAATTGTCAAAGTTCAACTTTGCATATCACTCCAAGGTCCTGCAAGTCACGGACCCAAGTAACGCTGCTCCGAGGACGATCTCAGTCAATAATACAGTGCTTCGCTGGTATGCGACAACAGTCCACGCGTCGTAGTTCAGGTTATTGAGGTTCACCATCTGGGGGTCGACGAACGAGGCAGGAATCGACAAGAGCTTTTCAAAGTACGCAAAGAATGGAGGGTAGTCGAGCGCTATAAAGCGTGAATCAATGTTTTCGTGGTCATGGATCAAAAGTACTCTCACTCCATTGTGATGTGGTCTACTGGAGGAGTCAGCCCGAAAATATGACTAGTGCTGGATATCTGCCTACATCATAATACCATCGAGAAATAGGGAGCGAGTATGTGATTGCAAGCCAGTTGCGGTGCACCTCAAAATCTGTGGAACGACTATACATCTTGAGAGTGATGCCAATCTATGCCATGTGATCCAAGCTCACTAGGATGGAAAGAGGAGAACTTTGACAGCAGTCGAGAACAGTAAGATGTCGACTTCAGAGCGCGTTACAAGTTGTGAGTCATTCAACCAGCGGACCAGGCGGAGCCAGGGGAGTGTCTTCGATTGATCCAGGATTTCCTCTTCTTGTATTGTTGGCTGCGGCGCATATCTTGGCGAGGACGGTGAGGAATTGGACATGAGCTGAGTGGACTGTGTAGCAACTACCTATTTGGCTCACAACACTGCACGTGGAAGTGCAGTACTGAAACCGTGACGCCTCAGCCTCAGAAGTCATATCGAAAAAATATATTCCACATGAGCGGCAAATCGACGATTGCGGACGTGAGTGCGCAAGCAGCATCCAGGTGTGTTGTTACTTTTGTGTGGTAACCTTCCAACATGAATCACATACATTCAGGGGAACGCTCATCAAACTGTTGCTCTTCGCGGCTACACTTGCAATCCTGCCTATTTCTTCCTACTTTGTTTCGCTAAGGTACATGTGGGGAGGTGCGTGGACTAGCGATTGCACTTGAATACCACTCACTGTATGTTTTGCAGGTAACCATAACTATGCTGCCATAACCGCCATCGTCGCAGCAAACCTCGTGCTCGTAGCTTACATCGTCACCTCTATCTTGGAGGACAGAAGGTCCTTGGAGGAAAGTGAAGAAAAGAAACTAACAGAAACAAAGAAGCATCGTTGAACGTCCACTCGTTTTGTTCATCGTGACTCCGCCAACAGTGTTAATGCAACCAGTACCTGATTCTGGGTCTGACGTTAGTCCAAGTTGAAGGAGACGTCTCGTCCTTGCTGAAGAGTGGCACGTGAGTTCTCGTCCTTTATCTCTGACATGATATCTGCGTGTTTTGATTCTGAGAAGGGTCCTACTCGAATTAAATACCGTGTACCGTCGCTGGCACCTGCTATCGAAATGACTACAGTACGAGACTGTGACAGCCTTGAAAGAACAGGGCATGCTGCTATTTTTTGCATGATTTCGGGGGACGCTCTGAGTATACCTCCGCACTCAGAGCACACGCCACACCATCAATTGTTATGCAATTTGAGCCCAAGTCGACCAGACTCTGACGACGAAATGGAGTCGTTTCGCAACTCCTCCATCCCGCTCCGTTTCTATCTGCCCGTCCTCCCTTGACCAACACCTACCGTTGATAGGCCGCGTATAGTTATTTTCTGTTGTCGGCCCGTAGCAAGGCACATCACTCATCTCGGCAGCTCCGAACAGAATATACTGACCGGTTCAAGTTCCAAGTTTACCAACAGGGATCGATAATGGACTGAGATTTCTGAGATCGCAAGGCTCCGGGACGGGAAGGTCCTGGAGTAGGAGTGTGCGTTTCTTGTCACTCGGGACATGATATCGACTCTCGGTAAGCTGGACTTTGCGCGATTTAAAACCACAGTTTGAACTTGATATTACTATCTATTAGCGACTCGTGCATGATAAGATCGGCTTCTGGACTGTCTCAAAGTCCTAAGCGTTGCGTGGAACACTGCTCAACTCGAGCAAGTATCGTGTACTTTCGTGTGATTTGCGACACCTACAACACGTCGCCGTCACAACTAGATGTTGCTTTCCTGTTCTCTGCGTCACTTGAGTCGTGATGTTCTTATCGACTGGTTCGTGAATAATGTTCCCCTCTGAGTATCTCTGATGCGACCGTGCATCAGAAATGTTTGGTCTCCAGGACGCCTTTGGTTTAAACCAAGCTGACCTCGTTTCTTCCGTCGCTTCTCTCACTCAATAGCGACTAGGGTTCGAGGAGCATATCCGACTTGCCAGATACGATCCCGTGTCCTATGGTCGATCCACTCCGTAACTATTTGTTACTCGAAGCACCGACGTTGAACGAGTAGCGAGAAATAAATAAACTCCTCAGAGTTCTGAACGTGTGCCAGTAATCGTGGTCGTCGTCGGCACCTTGTGCATGCAAAATATTGCCCCTCGAAATTCTCGTTGAAATCGACCAGACCCTAAGCACAACACGCACAACCTTGATCAATGAAGGAAATGTGCATTTGTATATTTCGGGCTGTCGAACGTTCTAAACTTCCGATGACATCCGATACATAATATCGTGTCAAGTGAGCTGAGGATGATGCTATTCAGGTATCGCGAGTGATGAATAACAGTACAAGATGGTGGGTGTAGAGACAAATGCGATGGCAGGCATAAATCACAAGGTAACTGATGCAAACGGTATAGTAATGGAAAGAGAACAGCGACGTATAGATACTCTAGAAATCCTCATCTAACGAGCTGTTCATCGTGTTAGTTCGATAGGATTGAAATATTCATCGAGGCACTCACAAGACTTTACTAGCGACCGGTTCATTCTTCTGGCTGTTGTGATTTACATTTGCTTTCGAGTAGTCCGAGACTCGCTTCTCGAAGAAATTGGTCTTGCCTTCGACTTTTCA
>JBBPTB010000276.1:0-26311 GCA_038093875.1 Boletus tylopilopsis | reverse complement strand
AAGCACATGTGTCCGGGAAGGCTCTACTACATCCCTCAACAAAATCGACACCACCCCACCACAAGCCACCGTCCCCATTTCGAGTGCACCAAGTCCCATCCCTGAATCACCTGCACGCGAGGCCGCTGCGTTGGCGGCCGAGCCACAACCTGCCGCAGCCAAAGCGCCATCACCTCTTGCAAATGAAGTACTCAAGTCTGATACCGCGTCCAAGCAGGGTTCTACTCCTCCCCGATCGATCTCAGGGACGCCACCAGCTTCGGAGTCAGTTCCTGCCACAAGGGCACAATCCTCTGAGCGTCAGGCAGTGCCGGCAGTCACTGTTGACAGACCGCCAAAGGCAGAGATTGTGCAGGTCCTTACAGACGAACCAGAGGAGCTCCCTGTTCGGAGAGGGGCACCCCCCTCTGCACCCCCCTCTGTGCCGCCTTCTGCGCCTGTCACGCCGGCTGCGCTGGCGACAAATTCTTCATCTGGCTACTTCGGTGACATTCCACGTTCGACGACGCCCATGGGTCTTGACAGTGACCCTGACTCAAACGTTTGGGCGGATCATCGCGCTGGGGCAACGGGTTCCGAGACAGGTTCAGAAGCACCGCGAGGACGCTCGTTAACGAACAGACCATCCAGATCATCTCTGCGCCCCCGAGACGCATCCGTGTCCTCCTCGCAAGTTGCTCCACAGATGTCACAAAGCCGAACCACGAGCAGGAAAGCCAGTGGCGTCATGCAGGCTCGTCAGACAGAAATCGCCGATGTCACCAAGACCTGGAGCAGCTCGAGCGAAATGGGATTCGCCAGCAAGGCTAGTCTTCCGTGAGTCTCTTGAATTTTTCCACGAGGCTGTGTTCATTGAACGAGCACGTTTTGTGATTCATAGCTTACGCGAGGATGGGAAACCGGCGGCGGTACAAGGGCAGATTACTCAACCCCCTTCTCCCGCGGAGAGCGTACACGTCCCCGAGTCAGTACGGTTATACTTCCTTGTCGAGAACTTGACATTCTGAGGAACATTACAGTCATATTGATCCTCGTTCGCCACGCGACGAGACGATGATTGCACCGAGTGAACCGCAGGTGCCTTTGCCCGCGATGCATGAGGTGATGGCCACTGGGTAAGCACTCGAATGTTTTCTGTTGAGGGACGTATGTTGACGAAGATATAACCAGTCCTGTTCGTCCGACTTCTTCATCCACTCGATTTGATCGAAGCATCAGTGATAGTGGTTACTTTTACCCTCGTCCTAGCGAGTAAGATATTTTAGTTGCTAGCATCACAAATGTCGCCTCACGCTTTCCTAGCGAAACAAGACCTCTGATCTCCCGACCTTCGACGCCACCTATCATCACCAGTTTCCCCCCTCGAACTGCCTCGAGCCAAATTGCCGACTCGTACCGCACTACAAACCCCCATGTGAACCAGCCGGTCCCACAGTGGGCACAACCAGCGCGCTTCGACGTCAACGGATCCGCGCGCAACTACTCGTACGGTTCTACCACACGTCCCCACATCAGCCGCGGGTGGACGGAGTATGCGCTCCCCCACGGCATTCGTTACTATGTCAACGAAGACAGTCGAGCGATCACGGACCTAGACCTCCGGAGCTTGACTAGGCTTGACGAGGTTTCGAACACCATCGATACATCGGACGAAGTTCCAGAGGGATGCGAGATGTGGATCCGGGCAGGGAGCAACGCGAAGAAGTGGCGGAAACACAAGGCGGGTGGTGATCCTTCCCTTCTCTGGGTCGACCATCGCCATCGTCGCGTCCACAGCGAGGCACCATCAGATGGGTACGTGTCATCAGGGGAGGATGACAGTAAGTCGGACATGACGTTTTTGTTTCTTGTTCCAGTGCTCACGTGGGTGTGTAGGGCTCGATGACGAATACAGATATTGGGCCTTTATCGAGATGCACCCTGCACACGTCCCGAGGGGTGTCGTGGAGGGTGCGAGAAAGGATGCGATCGACGCACTTCATTGGTCATATACTGACCGTCTTCTGACGCACCCCCATCTATCACCCACTCCGCCGCCCTTCAGCCAGGACGAGTGCATAGAGTTATTCAAACTCCTCAATGGTGCGGCCGAATTTTGCTTCGAGGCGAATTCCTGGTTAATTGTGTCATCCAGACCCGAATCATCCGATTACCCCAGCATATACTCGAACGGTGGCTCGTATTCTCTTGCGTGCTGGTGAGTATGGCTGACTCAAGCCCGTCATGTAAGGATTCTTAATACATTGCAGCCCATTGGCACCAGGTCAACTTCCGACCTCACAAACCATTGCCTCGTGATGTCTCGTATCCACAACCCACAAGGCGCACCCCCATTGGCCGAGTGATCCTCGAGTTCTTGCTCGGCATTCTGTGTCTCGGGATACCTTTCCTGTTCGCCGACAAGGCAAGATCCCATGGCCCCTTTGACGTCGAGGGAAGTCATCTCCCTGAAAGCACTACACCGATGTTTGTCATCGGTGCCTGCGCATGCTTGGTGGTGAGGTTTTTCAACCTAGTGTTTTGATCTCACTCTTATTGCGTCTAGTCTGCAATCATCCTCAGCGCCTCGGTGACGCTCATGTCTTTTCCTGGGCTGGATAGCGTTGCACGGATTGGCGGTCTGGTTGCTATCACGTGCTCTGTTTTGAGTATGGTATCTTCTTTCGCTTCCATCTTCCGCTACAAGACCGAGATGGCACGTGGGAGTGGTCCATCCACGGAAGGCTTTGTGATGCTCTCGGTGAGGACGAGCTTTTGTTTTAGCTCGCACAGCAACTGACGTGCCTGCACAGCGCCGAAGCATCATGCTTTCGCTTCCACTCGTCTTCTTGGCCTACTCTGTCGCGGGGTTCGTCACCGGCGTGGTCATCTACTCTTTCCGAAGCACCACCATCAACTTGGCGAGTGCTGGTTCGCCCGTGGCTGCCAAGTTTGACGAGTACACACGGTTCATGGTCGTTGGTGTGCTTGGCGCACTCGTGGGCGTGTTGATCGCGTCCACAATGGCAGCACGAAGGTAAATCGACGACGGGGACGGACCCATGTCGACCGCCGTGCGTATGAACGCTCTTTTGGGAGGTCCAAAAAGGGTATTTATTCGTGACATATCTTGTATGTACATTTTTTTTTCGCGATCGTGCGTGCGTGTGTGTATGTTGTACGGAACCAATGTGAACGATACGGTGTCGTGAACTCTCCTCGATGAGTGCTGAACAAAAGGGAAGGCATAAATAATAGTGGCATCACCCAGCACTGATAAGCCACTGGACCATGATTTGTCACGTATTCCAGCGTGAAATGTGCACCGGCCGGATGTGCCGAGAACAGGCTATGTCTTACTCTTGGAACGGAAAACTTGCGAACGCGGATCCGGCTAACAAACATTAAACGGTACGATGACGTCGTACGTATATGATAGGACAATCCTTGCGCACCTCGCCGGTGTGACTTTGTATCGGGGCGAACGCGATGTCGATATGAACGTGTGTCTGGCACGTCCCACTGTATCCGAGTCTCGGTGGCGGTCATTCAAGTGGCCGGATGGGAACAGCGTGTTTCCATGTTGCGGCCCGTCATTTATCGACGTCGGGCGTATTAGACTGCATGCTGCCGCCAGTTCATCGTTCCGTCGAGCCGCATCGCATCCGAGGGGGACCATCCTCTGCGGGTGGAGCTTATAGGTCAAACCGTGTGATATCCTACCCACTTGGTAAGGCATGACGCTTGCAATCACTTGATTTGTCAAAGGTGCCGGTGCTGTCTCGTGGGTGGGTACCGTGACGCCTTGTTCGGCTCCATGTCAGTTACGGTGCCTTTACTACTATGGCCAAGCTTCGGGGGAGACCGCCGCCATTCATATATCATCTATCACCACATGACAATCTGCTATATTCATCGCAACACAAAAAACTCGGTTTTGGACATGGACATCATGATGGCGACAGGACGATGACTCGGATGAAGACGGTGGCGCGACAAGTCTTGAGAAAGGGAATTATAGTTGTCGAATAAGGAAATGTGCCGAGATGCCGGTCCGTCATCAGTCGAGGGCAACTTGCATGAGTTCTTTTTAATACCGAAGTTGAGACTGTGCGAGGATATAAACGCGAGTGGCTTGGGACGACCAGCTCTGCTCTTCCCTTGTCGTCCCCCCCACGTCGAGCATGACCTGGTCAGCCGCTCCGATCTCCATAAGTTCAGTCATCGACGAAAAGCTCTACATTGGAAAGTACGCTCCCCAAACAGCTTTGCCGTTCACGTAGCCTTACTCCCAGCTCAGTCTTTCGGCAGCGTTATCGCAGGATGTGCGAGAGAAGCTGGGAATAACGCATATGCTCTCGGTCTGCACAGAACATGCCTTTGAGCCACGACCGAATGCCATGGTTGTCCCTGTGCAAGACTCCGAGTACGAGGATCTTCTCATCCATCTCCCGGGCGCATGTCTCTTCATCGAGACAGCCCTCGCTCGTGGCGGTAAGGTTCTCGTTCATTGTGTGATGGGCGTCTCCAGGAGTGCCACCGTCGTCTGCGCGTACCGTGAGTTGTTCTCACCATTCATTGATCATGTGCCACATATCCACGTTTCCCTTGCGCCGCCAAGTCATGATGTCTCAGCGTCTTTCTGCTTCTGCAGCGATACAATACGTTCGTAAACGTGCGTTCACGCGAATCTGCTTGGCCCATTTAGCTCACTCCCCTGATTCGCAGGTCGTCCCGAAATTCATCCGAATTATGGCTTCGTGAGACAATTGCACGCGTTTGCAGAATGCCGCTATAAGCCATCTTACACCAATAGCGAATATATTGCTTGGAAGCGTAGACAAAAACGCGAGGTCACGAAATACTTGAATCTCCTCACCGACTGCATCCCCATCGTTCCCCATCAACTATACCTTACTAGGTTTGTTCGTCCGATCGGCCTGTATAACGATCGCTTGACGGATTCTTGTATTAGTGAATTTCCAGGAGATCCTGATGCTGCCGAATCCCTTTTGTTGGATCTAGGGGCCACGCATTTGCTTTCGATTTCTTCTGCTCAATTTACGACGCCCAATATCCCTTCGATCTTTCAACATTGTTACATATATGTGCCCAACAGTGCTCGAGAGGCTCTATTACTTGAGCTACATCACATGTGTAAGTTCATAGGCGATGCGATCGCACAAGGTGGCCAGGTGCTCGTTCAGTGCCGTGTCGAGCTCAGGGCTTGTATTGCAGTTTGCGCTTATCGTGAGAAGCGTTGTGACCTGTTCTACGTGGTCGTTTTACTCACTCTGTCTGGTAGTCATGACTTCACGGAATATATCTTCTCGTCAAGCATCTATGATTCTCGAAGCAGGTTCGTTCAAAGTTCGTTCCACCGACTGTTTCTTGAAGTGATTTCATCCAGCCCTCCCACTTTACAACCCCACCGCCGTATTTTATCGACATCTCGAAGTATTCGCTGCATGCAATTTCAACCCTACCCTTGATCATCCCGTCGTACGTGCTTGGCTGGCCGAGCAGTCCGGTGGTTCTCCCCCAAAACTCGCCAAAATACAATCGATTGCGAAGGCAGCTAGCGTTGCCCCTTCACAAACGATCACTACGTCCACGACCTCGTCGACGTGTGTACCCTCGACGTCGATCGATGCATTCGATCTGACATCCCTCAATGACGTGCTCTCACGATATCAGTCGACGAGTGAGATATTGTCATGATGCTGGCGTTCGTCCCTCGAGAGAGCATTTGTTTCATTCACATACGATATATATACCCCCTGCTTAGTACGTACGTAGCCTACTGTTGTCACGTGTATCGCAAGTCTCCCACACGACATGAAAGGGCGATTGAGGCTATGGCGCTGTTGTCGTGTTTGTCGTCGGACAATCTTTCTCGTCATTGACTAGCCAAACGCGCCCGCCCGACCTCTGCGACGCCATCACATTCACCCTCTCTATAAAACGTATTTGGATCGCCTCTGAGCCGCCTCGTGTTCGACCTCGTTCTGTTGCCTTCCGCCGACCGGTCCCTGCATTTATATCTGGCACGCTGCCTACCACCTGTTCTTCAACCACGACGATCCGTGTCTGCATTTCAAGCCTCATCCAACTCATATCTTCGTCGCCATCTTCTCATCGCACTGACCCATGTCCTCTAACAAGAGTCCTAACCCATACAATGGTGCGCCCCCAAAGTGAGTACCGTCGCCCGTCTGTTCTGTACCCGAATCCTCTCTCCCCACCTTCGAATCCTTGTTTCTCGTGCCCCCCACGTACGAAAGCATGCTGACGTGTGTCCTACTACCCGCGCGATCCATGGATGGTGTGTGGAACAGGTACCTCAACGATTTCAGCAAAGCGCTCGCGAGCGAAGTGCGCATCCTCCTCGCAGAAGTGGGAAAGCTCCGTGACGAGCGTCGACAACTTCAATAGTGCGTCCTTGCTCGCTCCCTCGTCTGTACCCTCGTTCATCGTTTGCCCTCTTTTTTTTTTTGGCTTATCTTGCCTCCCTACATATGACAATACACGTGAACACGCTCACAGCGAGATCGCAGAATTGATGGCCGTCAAGTCAAAGCATGGTGCGGGCGGCGAATACTCGCCCAACTGGACGCCCCCGGTAAGTCGTCTTCCTGATACGCGCATATGCATGTTCGTTTTCCGATCGTGCTACGAACTCGGAACTGATCTTCTTTGCTCCTCTTTGCGTTTTATTTTATAGCCACAAGAACTGCCTGCTCCACCCCCAGTGACGACCACACCTCCCCCCATCGACGACGGCCCGCCTGTCCAAGCCAGGCCAGCATGGAAAGTCGTCCATAAATCGACGCGAAGGGAACGCGCACCCAAGAGCCTCCCTGCCCCTGCCCCAGCTCCCGTTGCAGCTATCGAAGCTCCGAAGCCAAACATACCCGCTTGGGCCCAGTGGCGACGTGCGTACCGCGTGGCGTCCACTCCCGTTCCGTCGTGCCACGTGAACTGACTGGCTGTTTAGCTAATCCTGCTGTGATGCCCGTGCCAGCTGCCCCCCTTGGGCCACTCACGCCACGGCCCATGAGCCCTCCTGCGCGTCCTGGTCTCTTTGGTGCGTGTTCGACGCGCGCGCGTTGTCTTTTCGCCTTGTGGTGCTCATTGCTCGCGCGTGTCCTCCTTCTCTTGACAGGCCCACCCACCCCACCTCCCAAATAAAGTGAGGTTTTTCCCTGGAATCTGGATGCACGGCTCACGCGACATTAATGGTCCGCCGGGTCGCCATTCTCTCTCCCACCCATTTGATCCGTGATCCGTCTCTTCATCGTTCATCCTATCCCCGCGTGAGATATCTCTGTATTTTTGAAGTGCTGTTTTCTTGTTTGTACGACTCGTCATGTTATCTGCTATACCAAACGATGTTTTTGTATTATGTATTGGTTCGAACGATGGTCGGTGACCGTGGTGACTTGGGATCCGAAGGGGGTCTACTTGGCAATGTCCTGGTCTTTCTTTTTGGACCATTGTCTTGCCAATACATCAGGGATAGAGAGGGTACTGGAGCCAACTCTGCGCGGTTCGAAGCCGCATGGCATGTATCAATTTCCAGTTCCAGACGCAGCTGGCGTGCCACGACGTCGTTTCGCTTGCCGCACGCTTCGAGTTGCCCGACAGCGTATGCGACATCTTCCAGGTCATGTGTGCACGGGAAAGACGATCGGCCACATTTTGCTCCTGGCGTGTTATCCCATCAGAGGAAGCAGTGGGTAGCTTTGCATCCCGCCTTGTCACCGTCAGCAGGCCATCCATCCCTCTCCAACGCCCTCTTCATCGTGGCGATGAAACCCGTAGACGAAAGTTAGCCATTGCATGTGTCTTTATGATCATATCGTCCCACGTTGCCACATATTAGCAGTCGTTCCAAGTCTGACTGGGGGGACGACGGGGTCATTGTTCTTTGTCATCTCTCGATCAGCGTCAGAAGGAGGATCTTCGTAGACCGACTTGAATCGCCAGCCTTCAAGAACACGGCCTTTTTCTCACCACCAGCATCAGGATCTCCTTGAAACCTCAGGAGTTGATGGCGGGAACGTAACGTAGAGTCATCCACGCCAGAGCGTGCAAGAACGACTCGAGATCATCAGCAAGTGTGTGAAGTTTGCCAGGGGAAGGAGGTTCAAAGACATGAGTTGCCATATTCCCTGCGAGAATTCATTGCATGAGCCACGATTGAACGGCACTGAACTGGGTAGCTTGCTGTGCGATTAGGTCGTCTGCTCCCCTTGTCGTTTATCTTCGACATCTCCCACTCGATCAGCAATCCCTTGCCATATTTTGTAGGGATGATGTTCCCCGCGCTGATATCACGATGCAGCTGCTCGGCGGAATCGACCGTATGCCAATGAGCTGCGTGTTGATGCGTGAGCATATCGTTCAGGCACTTCGTCACAAGAAACTTACCTTCGAGGGCATCAAGAATGGCTGAGACGAGTTGTTTTGTGCACCCGAACTTGCAAAGGGGGCGCCCGACGACCCCATGTATCAGCCGGTGGTGTAAGATGAGACTATTGGTTGTCCGCATAGCCAAGAAGCGTGAGCCAACTCGTCCGCTCGTGTCCTACCCCCGTCGACATCCCCTCCAGCCACATGTTCCAGGATGTTTGGGGTTTTATGACTGGAGAATTTTATAAATTTCGTGCTCAGGAGTTATCTTGTCTGAGACGTATCGTCAAGTGTCCTTCAGGTATATGAGGCACTCCTCGAATCACAGATCTGTCATCCCTTCTTTACATGGCCCGAAGGCATCATTGTTTGGGATTCACACCAGCGTAATCCCTTTCGGCGACGACTGAAAACGAATGATGACGGAACTACTTGCTGTGTTGGGCACCGGCGTAGTGTGCCAGTTGCCCTTTTGCATTCCATCCCTCGACAGTGTCCGGCGTGAACGATTTTTCTCCGCGTGGAATATGCCGTTCTTCTTCAGGTTTGGGGTCCTTGAAAGCCACCTCACTCTTGTTGGGTTTGAATTACATCCAGAGCTCCATCTTTGAGAAATCTGTCCGGTCCAGTGGTGTATCGTCCTCAACTCGGTTGTAGACAGATGTCGGGCTCGAGATTCAGGCCGTTCAGCGTATCTGGTTTCGTACTTGTATTGACAGCCTTGAGTCGTGGCATCCACTGCTCGATAGCATTGATCTGCACGACGAGCGAGTCTAATTATGAAGCTTTGTGAATCGAGCAGGAAACTCACGAATGGGTCATAGAGCTGACTTTCTATCCCATCATTTGGAACGTTCCCAAATGGATTGTCGGGCAGCTCTGGTAGTTCCCCCTTGGCGGGGAGGTATCTGTCCAGAAATTCGGCGACGGGCATCGGTCCGAACCAGCGACCGTCCATTTCTTTCGCGATGAGGTTTCGTGCGTGAACGAATGTTGTGGGTGAAGTGGCGTAACGCAAGTTTGGCCCGTACTTCTGTGTAGCGGGAGTGGCTTCAAGTTGGTTGACGAGGGACGCCGGTGGCGTAGTAGGGGGCTCCGGAGAAGCAGAAAAATCGCCTTGAGTATTAGACACGTAAAAAAGATGGTACGAATGAAGAGAAACTAGACGAACAGAGAAGGTCAAGGACAGGCGGTTAGCTATTTATCCTGTGGTTGTGGATGCACTGCAGAGTGAAGCTGTTAGTCCGAGCCTCGCTAAACTTTCCATTGTTCTACTCACCTTGACGGGAGCTTTTGGTAGCTGTGTGGACCGGTTCGAGGTGGTGGTGGTGGAAATGAATGCGAGTCCAGTGTCCACACAACACGTCTTGTCAATTGGTCACGTGACCCGTCTTCGAAAACCTGATCACGGTTTGTCGTCGCGACGATGACGAACCATTTCTCGCCGTGAGTCCCTGCATTTGTTTCAAACCTGTATCTCTGATTTTAGGACAGTTCAAGAATCAGCACGATCTGGCATTTTGAATTTATACATGGGGGTGGGCGAGGCCCACCCACAGCGCGTGACGCTTATAGCAACATTCCTCCTGCCAAGTGGGCCACACCAGAGGGTATGTCTGACGTATCAAATATATATGGTGCGCTCACTCTACTAGTGTCACGTAACCGTCAAGGTGAACCTCTGGTGAACAAAGTGCCATACAGTCGAGGTTATCGATAGCGAGACCAACGCTTTTATTGCCACCCGGAGTGTCGACTGACCGTAACTGAACTGTGGAGCATAGCAAGCAATGGCAAGGGTGACATTGACGTTCTCGTTTACCTTCGTGAAGACTGTTACCGTCCATCAACGTCCATACCTTGGAACAAAAGAAAGGCATCCACGCACAGTCAGTGTGATGATCGTATCTCTGCTCGATGGACGAGGGCTTGACGTACTTGTATCCAAAGAAAGTGGAACATGGCACTCGGGCGCATGCCGGTCGAGCCAAGTGCATATTGTTAACCGTCGTCTCACGGAAAATCACTGATTTTGCATCAATAAGACGAGTCCTCTGCAACGACCTAAGTCATATATGTTCCCCCCTACTCAATTGCGCTAGTAAACAGGAAACACCTTGTCTCGAATCGGATCCTCCAAACCTCCACCTGCGACATACTGATTACCCGTTCTGATGATATAGGGAGTAAGATCCGGTGGAGGAGGGAAATATGCACTAAGAAAGTTGAACCAATCACATATTAGGTAGTCGTACTGCAGTAGAGTGATAATGTGACGCACCTGAAAGTGTAACGACATGGTTCATGTATCTACCATTAAACATGAGCACATAAACGAGCAACCTTGTCAAGACTGAAGGGCCATACTTCCGCATCAATTTGACTCGCAGGGTGCGAATCCAGTTCTTTCAGCGACGCTGACGTTCCATCTTCAAGGGAGCTTGAGCCGTGTGCAGAGTATGGTGGAGGTACTGGGTTGGAGAAGAATGTTTGTGCTTTGCCAATGGGGTTGGCAGGGTTCAAGTTTGTCTGGAAAAGAGTAGTTAGAATGAACCCTGAGATATATCCTATACATGCCTGACTTGCGAATGATCCAAACCATAAGTACAAGAAACCATATTCTCCTGCAAATGCCACGTATTCGCCAGAGGGAGAGAAAGAAACCACATCAACTCTACCACCACGGTGTTCTAGATCTCGTTTAATGGGAGAACCAGAAATTGCATCCCAGAAATAAACAGTATGGTTGGCATAGGATGCGCTTGCCAAGATGGACCCGTCAGGAGAAATGGAGAGAGAGGATATTGTCCCGCTATGACTTGTCAAGGGATGCCCAATTTGTTCTCCCGTATGTGTGTTCCAGCGGCGAATCAATCGATCTCTCGAACCAGAGAAGAGTCTGCTGCCATCGTGCGACCAAAGTATACAAAGGACACGAGAATCGCGTCCTTTGAGTGGGCCAAGGATGAGTTTGCATTTCTGGACATCATAGACGTGGATGTCGCGGAGCATGCCACACGCGAGTTTGTCACCGTTTGGGGAGAAGGACAGAGATTGAACATAACCATCGACTTTCATGGAACGAACCAGTTCCCCTTGCATGTTATAAATAGCCACCTTGTCCAAACAACCTACCGCAACGGACTGATCATCCGGCGAGATGGCAATTCTGGGGTACTGATTTGAGTGGGTCCATCCCTTGACAAGTTGTTGCGATTCGACGTCCCACACTCTGATGAACCCCTTCTCGAGACTGCTGATGATCTTTTTGCCGTCCCGGGTCACTGCAAGATCGATTATCACGCCCTCCTGTTTCATCGACACCCCTTCTTGCGCCTCACTTTTCCACGTTCCAGACCTTAACAGTGCCGTCATCGGAGGCGGTGACAACACGTCGTCCATCTGGAAGAACCACGAGCTTCTTGATCCAGTCATAGTGTGCCTTGATTGCTATGCAATGTGGAGGAGGACTGTCATTGTCCGACCGCTGCCAGGGTGGTATGACGTTGGCCATGGCTAGATTTCCAGTTGGCGGATCTGTAAAGGTGTGTGGTGGGAAGGGAATGCTACAGGCGCCCTGGCAACTTTCTGGCAGCGCAACTTGGTTCTACTACTACCGCCGAAAGCCCTCCTTGCCCCCAAAACCATTGTTCACGGAAAATGACGGGGAGAACTAGCCAGTTTTCGTCCCAGCCAAAACTGCACCTTTGGTACTTTGGAGCCAGGCGATGATGAGGCACTCTTTACTGAAATTCTCACCATGACCTTCCTGTCGGAATCGCTGGACATTGCAGGCGGAGGGAATGGGGACAATCAATCGTGGGGTGTCTTCTGACAGGAAAACCCCAAATCCGCTAGGGAGTTCCTCGAAGCTGGATTAGGCGTGCACTGGCGCGTCTTTTTCTCAGATTCCTGGTGTTCATTTCTTGAACCCTCGTTCAGCTGGTCGACCCTGTCAATTAAACCACGGAAACAGAAAGCCTCGTTCCTGGTCGGTCTTTGCGCGTTCCTTTTTGGTGTGTGCCACGAATTCGATCGCAAACGGAGAAATCAGATCGCACGGTTCGTGATCTTTTTATTTACATGCACGGCGTTATCATACTTGTCGGTATCCCAGATCGATGATCCACCTGATCCTCTCCCGACTTGACGTTCACCGGACAGATGACACGTCTCCAGGAAGACGACCGACCGATTCAAGATGCCCGAGTCGATGGCCATGTCAGCCGGCGGTGTCAGCGCTGGTCCCAACCAGAATCAGGCCAAACGCGAAGCTGAAACCAGGCACTCGGTGATTTCTATCCCAGTTTGACTACGCGGCTTTCACATCCTCACGACTTTGTGCCGTCAACCATGCCTCATCGCATGCAGTGTAGGGTGCTCCGTTGGACTAGAAAATTATGTCGGACGCGGAATGAGGTCCTATGCAAGTATATTCTCTCCTCATCCGAGTCTCGACCTGATCGTAACCAATCCACTCCCAGGCAAGCCTCTAGAATAGAACCATGGACTTCAGTCTTTCGTTCCAGCAGATATTCTAATACGTTCAAGTTATCCAGCGGTCGGCTCCCACGCCAGGTTTACTCGAAAGGGAGGGACCTGCGGAAGAAAGGGTACGGGATCGTCGATTGGCCGCGAACTGTCGCCTGCTATAGAGGCAAAGGTGTCCTAAGGCTGAGCGCAGACGTGAATACCGTGCACCAGACCGGATGTATGCGGAACGTCCTTGCGAGAAGCGGCGGCCGATGAATAAGTAGTACTGGATGCGACGACGTTGATACGACACGCCACAGCGTACGAAGCTTCCATTGCAACGGCGATGCGCATATTGAACGTTAGACTGCGTATGCGCCAAGATCCGTGGACGACGCACGTCGTACGCGGGGCCAAGATCCTGATTGCGTATGCGTACCTTTCCCTAACGGACTGGGTAAGACCTCCAACAGAGTCCCAAGTAACTGGCAATACCCAGGCTGTACGTCGGACGGGGGCATCAATGGCTCAGACGACTGCTTGCCCCAACACTTTGAACGCGCGCATAGTGGTGTGCTCTTTACATAAATCCTTCAGACTCTCAAGTAGATGACGATCGTCTCGTCCCTAGATGTGTACCATCGAAATCATCCAGTCTTCAAAGAAGTTGAGATTCGTACCAGTCTCTGCAGAGTCTGGGAATACGCCGCGACCAGCTATACGTATACGTACATGTAACTTGTCACCGAAAGCATACAACACGGGAGAAACCACAGCTCTTTATACGCGCCGCTTCTTGCGAGCGTATGTCTCTGCTGTAGTGATTTTGAACCTCGCCTGCTTTCCTACCGTCGGCATAAGGGAGCGACCTAATGTAAGCGCCAGTGAATAGACGTCGTTCCCAGATACCAGCTTGAAGCACACGTTACCTTGCGATGAAATGGACGGAGGGATGAACGATCCACCGTGGTCGGTGCTCACGGTGGGGTGCTGGCGAGATGACACACTATATTCACATTCACATACAACGAGATAGAAGCGTTCGGTCGTCAGAATAGCGACGATGGATGCGGATGTTCGTACCTGTTTGGATCACCCATAGCCAAGTCGCTGATATTCAGCGTTGAGTGCTCCATGGTGGAATTGGCGAGTGACGGGACCGATTGACTTGGCCGTGACCCGATCAACTCAGAAAAAGGAAGGGAGGTTGGGCAACGATCCAGAAATCGTTCAATGGTAGGGACGATCGTCTCCATGTCAGGTCGCCTCTCTACAGTCTCCCAGCAATCTTGAATGAGATTCCAATGCGAGTTATCCAATGCGGGAGACCCGGGTCGGCGAGGTTTTCGTCCCCTTGCCAAATGCAAGACAATGGCCGAGTCTTCACGGACTTCTGACCATGGTTCTTTGCCGGTCAGCACCTGTGAAAATGTCAGAACGGGATCGATTTCGATTTCATGTGCGCTGGTATCAAACTTTCCTGAAGAACGATACAGCCAAACGACCATATATCGCTCTTGGCTGTTCGGACGAACGTCTCTTCTGGATCGACTTCAAGTTGCTCTGGTGCAATCCAGCGCAACGCCCCAGATCGTGCGGTGGATCTTTGGAGATATGTCAGTGCTTCCGGAATAATGCCTACCAGCGATGCGTAACCGAAATCGCCCAAGCGTGCGGTGTAATTCGCATCGACAAGCACGTTATTCTGCGGTTTGTAAGACGAGGAGATTAGGAGAACCAAGACCGACGCACGCAGTTTAGATCACCATGAATGATCGGGAATGAATGCACTATATGCGTCATGTTTGTCCCAGCCTTCAAGACGATAACAATGACGTACAGTATTGTAGTCCATTTGCAATATCCAGCAGCTATCGCAAAGTGGTTAGAAATCTTGGATGTAGTAGACATTTTGTGGACGCACAAAGCGAAATTGGTGTCCTAAAGTCAGCACGTCATAATGGTTTGCTAAGAAGCGATGAAGCGATTCATTGGACATCCAAAGGGACACCAACGACATTGCATTGCACATCCCAAAACCATATGCAATTCCCAGGAATGGAACAACGTTGACGTGGTCGAGTCTCCAAATTCCGAGCTCTCGACGGAGCATCTGTGTCGAACTATTTAACAACGTACATAAGCATTCGACGAGATAAATTACCTTGAGGGATTTTTCGCTCGCATCTCCGTCTGTTGTGAACGTGAACCGTAAAGCCTTTACTGCGACCTACAGGAGAGTCAAACGGCAGGGGACCTGTGCAACATACGAACTCGAACCTCCTTTGGCGAACCATCATGGTACCAGCATCTATATACATCACCAAAACCTCCACCTGCGACATACTGATTCCCCGTTCTGATGATATAGGGAGTAAGATCCGGTGGAAGAGGGACATGTGCGCTAACAAAGTTGAACCAATCACATATAGTACTTATGGTGATGTGACGCACTCGAAAGTGGATACTTGCTCGGCGTTATTTTGACTCTGGGAATGCGAATCCATCTTTTTCAACCACGCTGACACCATATCTCCATCCGAATCATCGGGGCTTGAGCTGGGTGTAGTTGCCTTTGGGGGTCGAATGGTGAGAGCAAGCTGAAGCTCTGTGTTATGCAATTGCTTACGTCAAGTTCGGCCTGCGCTGGATTGGTGCAGAGTGCTTGTGCTTGCGGCACATGAATGGGGTTGGTCTAGAAATAAAAAGAATGAACGCTAACCCATTAGCGTACTGTACACACATACCTGTCTCTCGACCGATCCAAACCACAAGTACAACTTTCCATCTTCTCCTGCCGATGCCACGCATTCGCCAGAGGGAGAGAAAGAAACCGCCTCGACTCCACCATCGTGCTGCAGCTGTTGTTCCATGGGATAACCAGAAGTTGCATCCCAGAAACGAACGGTCTTGTCAGAGGATGCGCTTGCCAGGATCGACCCATCCGGAGAAAGGGAGAGAGAGGATATCCCTGCGGTGTGAGCTGTCCATGGATGCCCGATCTGTTCTTCCGTATATGCGTTCCAGCAGCGAATCGTGTTGTCGTCTGAGCCAGAGAAGAGTCTGCTACCATCAGGTAACCATAGAACACAACGTATAAACCGTTCGTGCCCTGTTAGTGGACCGAGGACGCACAAGCCCGTCTTGACGTTGTACACGTAGATGTCCCGGAGTATGCCACAAGCGAGTTTGTCGCCGTTTGGAGAGAAGGACAAAGCAGTGACAAAATCATCGACTTTGATGGAACGAACCAGTTTCCATTGCATACTATAAACAACCACCGTGTTGAAACCGCCGACCGCAACCAACTGGTCATCCGGCGACATGGTGATGTTGGAGCACCCCGAGTGAGTCCATTCCTTGACAAGGTTGTGTGGCGGTTCCACGTCCCATACTTTGATGCTTGTCCAGTCACCGCTGATGATCCTCGCGCCATCTTGGGTCACTGCAAGACCGACGACTTGGTTGTACTGCTTTATCAGTGTCCCTTCTTGCACCTCGCTGTCCACATTCCAAACTTTCGCAGTGCCGTCTGCAGAACCGGTCACAATACGTCGTCCGTCTGGAAAGTACGCAAGTTTGTTGATTCGGCGACCATGACATTCCCAGATTACGCGACGAGAGCGAGAACGATCATTGTCCGACCGCTGCCAGGGTGGTATGACGTTGGACATGGTTAGCTTTCAAGTTGTCGGATTTGCAAAGGTACGTGGTGGAAGGACCAGGTGAAGGGAAAGCGCTGATACGTTGTAGACCTCCCACAGCTTATATGCTACAAGCTTCGTGGTAACTATGTGGCAATGCAACTTGATTCCAGCGCCAAACGACCGTGGTGACTTCGCTTGTCCCCCTTCCCAGCACTTAACGGCAAGCGTGGTGGTACATATGTCGTCCCCAGTCTCCATGATATGGCCAGCCCGGGCACAGTAAACGTTTGCGCTCGCCGTGCGAGTTGTCCCACTGAAGTCGGTTGACGCTAGTTCCGGACATACAACTTGAAGTTCACCTCGATCGGTGGGTCTCATGTTCGCCAACCATTTGAGGCTATATTTGAGTAGGTTTCTATGGACAACAGTGTCACAACTACCTTTGACGGTCGTGCATACATCCAAGTCCACCATGAACTAGGAAAAACGAAGTTTGACCTGGAAGGTCCAGTCAGCCAAGTTGTCGTCCACGTCCATCCCACCGCACCTGTGAAAGAGCGTCTTCAATCTCAAACGCGACTTTCAAGCGTGCCGTCACAATGGCATTGGCCTTATCGATATAGCATCTCGTGCAGTCCCCCTCCGGAACCACAGACACATGCTCCAGCGCATTCTTCCCCGGGGACTTGAACACTGCGAGCTTGATGTTCCCCAAATACTGCGCCATCCACCGACTCAAACACTGACCAGAGATGCCCCCGACCCCCTCCCCGCCCTCTTCCTCGCTCGGCCAGCATGACTCGGGCGTGTCGTCCAGGCGCAGGTCCAAGTTGTCGAGCCGGCGCTCGACCGCGCGGCGGCACAACGCGCGGTATGTCTCTAACTGCTGGTACGCCAAACCCGCGTCCGGGAAGCGCAGCAGCCCGCTGTCGTCGCTGGGGAAAAGAGGCACCGTCGTGTCGAGGGCATGACGCGCGGCAGCGCGGGCGACGTGTTTCCAGCCCATCCGACAGGCGAGAAAGCAGACGTGGAGCGGGTGCGACGTGACGTACTGCGTCTAAACCTTGTCTCTGATCTTGTCCAGCGCGACGGTCATGTCGTATTTGGAGGCAATGAAGGCGGCGTTGCGCGCGTGGATGATGTTACGGAAGGACGGCGCGTGGGTGTTGGGGTAGAGGAAGCGGAGGAGGGTGTCGAGCGTGTGGCTGTCTTCGGGGATGTCGATGGAAGGGGGGGAGCCTGAGGAACTTGAACTGGGACTAGGACTGGGACTGGGCTGTCCGGAATGTGTTGGTCGCTATGAGAGATGGTGTTGGCATGGGCAGGTGTCTCTGAGGGCTGTGGTAGCGCGAACATACCCTGGAAAAAGGAGGACGAAAGGGCGAGGATGACGCGAAAGACGCGAAAGTCGACGCGGTCGGATGTGTGGAGGATGATGTCGCCGTTGGCATCGTCGAAAGGGGACTGGGCAGTCGTGACTGCAAACCGACTGTCGTTACACATGATTCGATGACTCGGATGGGGGTTGGTCGGATGGCAGCATTTGGGCACCCTGCAGGTCAGCGCAGGATAAATTTTCGTACCTCGCCTCCAACTGGATCCGATTACCAAAACGTTACGTTTGCTGAACAGCTCGACAGATGAACCATCGCTGTTATGTAAGTATTTATCCTCGGACGAAAACATTCAATTGGACCTGTCTGAGGAGTAAGTGCAGGGGATTTAGAGAGAAGCCATTCAGCGCATGTTCGCCGTGCTTTGCCTACTCAATCAGTAATGACAACCAAGGCACTCCCCGAGTTTCGTGTGGGGGAGGCTGGTAGCTTTCGACGGGTGAAAAAAGTGGAGCGACGCTTTGCTACCACGCATTCAAATTTCCACAAATTCGACTCTTGAGTTGTATTTATGTACAGGCCAGTCGCATCTCGAGATCTTCCTATAAACCTGATCACAATTTGATTCATACGTCCTGGAGCTCTTTCTGTTGATTGTTCAGACACTGGTATGCGGGGAGATCGAGCACCGAGGCGACACCCTGTAAGACCATCCTTTGAGCACGAAAATTCGTAAATTGGTTCTTTTTTTTCTTACCTTCCATGTCGTGAAGACTGTTACCGTCCGTCAGCGCCCATACTTTGGAACAAAAAAAAAAAGGCATCCACGCACAGTTGTCAGGATCGTATTTCTTTTTGATGGACGAGAGCTTGGCGTACTTGCGCCCAAAGAAGACTAGCAATCGAACGGCAGACAGTCAGCGACATCACAAAGACCCGGGTTCACGGAAACGATGGTACCTTCTTGCCAGTTCGCCTCGAAGGGGTCGCCTTGGTTTTGGTAGCTACCCTTGATTCCTAACGCAGTCAACGGCGAGACGGCGTCATGAACGGCCGTCATGACCTTGGCGGTCGTCGTCGCGTTCACCCCGAGCGTCCATGTACTGAAAACGTTCATTCATATGTGAGTCTGACGTACGTGGACGACGTGGGCCCGGAAAAGGCTTCGGGTCTGTCAAGCACTCACGCAGCATAGGTAACGTGCCATGCCCCTTCATACAGCGCTGGGTTCGCGCCCGTATGTTTCATCCCTGATGTATTGGAAGGCAGGTGCCCGGCGAGGATAACAGGGACTTTGTCGAATAGGCCCCCGCCGGACCGGAGCGGCGAGTTGATGACCTGGAGTCCTTTCCAGATCGCATTGGCGACGGCCGAGATCGACGATGTGTTAGAGGGGTGGAGAGACGATTTGGGAACGAGGCGGGAAGCGAGTTGGTTCGCGGCACCATAGCGGTTGGCCTTCTCAAACCGGGGCCCCAGGTCCTCCTGAATGGCAGCGCTGACCGTGGGGTAGGTTGTCGTCGTGTTCGACTTGACTGTGTAGTTCGAGGAAAGATCATTGAGCTCCTTGAAAAAGAGGAAGAGGTCGGATAGAGCAGCGCGGTCGGTGGGCCAAAGGAAGGACTGAGGGTGAAAAATGATCGACAGGACAGACGAGATCAGTGAGTGTGCATACAAGTAGGTATTCCTCCTCAAACACAACATGAGCCGTCGCGATCCCCCTCTTCATCCACCCGTTCTGATATTTCGCCAAAAGGCTAATAAATTCGATCCCAAGAGCGGTCGAGTTGTTCGAACCACTGGGTACAACAGAGATGTGAGAGACCTGAACCTCAGCAGAAGGGTATACCCGAACAGTGGCGTGTGCTGCAAGGATCAGAATGACGACGTAGGGGGCATGTGAATTGGTACGCACTGACAATACCCCAGTTACCCGCCCCTCCTCCGCGAAGAGCCCAGAATAGGTCGGAATACCGGGCTTGGTTTACAATCCTAATATCTCCATCTGCGGTGACAACCTGCCGCATGATAGATCAACCGGATGGAACGCTCAAAGCAAGCAGAACTACCTCGAATTCGATCGCATTATCCGCCTGTTTCAAGACGGGTTAGTTTGATCAAATCCACGAACCAAGGCGACGCCTTACAGCGAGTCCGTGGGCAGGTGTCAGGCTAATGCGAGATGAGGATTATCAATAACTATGTCTTGTGCAAAAGAAGAACAATTACACGCTAAGTCCACCACCTTGAAGGAACCCGCCAGCTGGGTAGGCGAGTGAACGAAAGGGCTTGGAAACTTAGCGATGGACTCACCAGCGCCGACGGTCATACAGGTTCCAACGACTGGAGTAATATTTTGTGCCGCAGCATATTTGTAAACTATGCAACGCTAAATGTGGATCGAGAAATCAATGCTTTGAGGTACTTACTTTCGTACATCTGTGCGCCTGCACCCATAAACAAGGCAGGAATCGGTGCAGCACTCGATCCCTGGGGAACGAAATCTTGTACATAGTTGATGTCGTTCATCAGGTGAGTATTGACCTGGAGGGTAGACGGAGCAGCAGAACGGCCAAGGTAATCATGACCTAGTTCCCATGAGTGAAAAACCATCTCGTATGGAACGGATAATATACCTGTGTTCTTTATGGTAAGTTTGACGTGATGAGTATTTGCCCACTTGACCACATTACTCGCGTCTGCGGCATCCATAATCGAGACACTGTAAGGGGGAGTCGATCCTTGATGACACATTGCACCGTCAATTGCCTGAGGGTTACTATAGTTCAAAGCACAGCCTTGACCGTATCCACACGACTCCCAGTTCGGCCACAAAAGTGCTGCAGGAACTGCTTCGCGCTGAAATAAATGGAGTCAATTTGACTGCAGTGAACCCTGCAGAGTGCATTGAAAATATACCTGTGTGTCGTTGTCGTATCCTGAAAGTACCGACCGACAGCTTTCTGCATTGTAGAGCGGGTCGGATGTATAGCAAGAGGCAGCCAATGGTCTGAGTTCTTGAAGGCGTCCACCAACAGAGCGATTTAACGCAGCCCAGTCGGCCGCACTTGGCCAAGTACTCCCATTGAGTGTAGCAAAGTTTGGGGTAGCATACGGCGCTTGCAACATCTGCGCTATCGCTATCGTCGGGGTAGCTGATAAGAGGATGCGTCGCAGCATTGTTATTCGTCTGGGTAGGGAGTGGAACAGGCTCGGATGTGCATTTAACCCGCACTACCTATATGTAGCTGTGAAACCGGAAAGAATCTTCTGGATCAGTCGCTAATTGGTATTAACCAATGAACAGCTGAGTGCAGGGAAATCGGCACGACCATCTGGATTGGACAAAAAAGATTGCTGGTGAAATCTCGCGGTGACAGCGCATAATTGAAACTACTCACTGATACCTGACGGCGTTGAATTGGACCTGTATCAAATCTAATCTGCATTACATGCCGAGATAAAACATCGGGCAGCGTCAGTATAATTTGGACTGAGCGCGGTAGCATGTTGTCAATGACATGTTAGATCTGTGGAATCGTTTTAGTCAGTCGAAACTTTTCAGTTGGCTGGTTGAACTTACATAGGTGCCGCTTTGCGCGTATTGTCATCCCAGGAGTAATTGTCAGTATTGTCACCCCATATAACGAGCACACCCTGAAATGTGACAGTTCCGAAACATTACGATTATACCTTCGCTATGCGATAGGCCCTTATACCACGCTCGTACCTGTCTTACTGTTCGTCCTCACGGCGATATACCGACGTTCGTTCGTTTCACGTATGCCTCTTCGTCATGCCCCTTGTCCCGTTAGCCTGAGAGCCCGAGTGTGTAGATGGTCAGTCACTCACAACAGAGGAGCTGGTTACCCTGTCTTTCGCGTGATTCATTATTCCATGTTACCTCCTGTTCGATACGTCGAGGAACGAGTCCGGCCCAACTTGGAATTGTCGTGTAACCATTTGCCACATCATCTCCACGCTTGTCTTGGTGAGGTGAAGCAACGACGACGGTAGACAGCGTGCGAGCAGGGATTCAATTGTTCAAGTTTGAACAGATCAACTTAGTTTTGGAATGACTTGGACAGGTCAACTGTTTCGACGCTTTTCCGCTTTAGTCATCCATACAACAAATGCACGCACGTGCGTTGTGAGGCTCTTAACTATGTAGCACATCTCCATCCCGAGTGGAATTTGTTATTGTATGCTACCCATGTGTATCTGATGAAAAAGGTACGAAGGGTACCAATGGGGGATATTTGCATAAATAGACACACGAAGGTGAACGATGAGCGATCATAGCGCTCGAAAACAATGTGGCAGCGGCGATGGGCAACAGCCGGGGACGAATGACCAGCGATCACGCGACGACGGGGGGAACGGCGAGCAATCGTGCTCAAACGGACGCAGTGGGGCGGTGGGTGGGTGTGAATCGAGATGGTAGGAACGACAGGCGATGGTAGGAGCGACAGGCGATGGTTGGCGCGCAAATGGACGCGGTGGGTAAATGGCGAGCGTTAGTGCTCGAGTTGGGAGGGGGGAAGCGAACGTCAAACAATCCTACCTGAATAGACGCAGTGGGGTGAACGATCACGCTCGAAAAGGCACAGGCAAGGCCTGACGTTGGTAGTCGTGTTGTTGACGTTGGCGCCACATTGTCGTGGCGGAGGTGACACCACAGTGGCCGCGCCGTCGTGAATGACGACGTAGTGGTGGCACGTCACCGACGACGACAGTGTGATCGTGGTGGGGACGCCACTATGGCTACGCTGTCGTCGTCGTCGTCCGCTCGCTGTTGTCGACAGTCTGATCGTGATCTTGGTGGGGTGGGCTGGCAGCCTTCAAGAGAACGAGTCGGTAGCTTCAGTTTTGTCCGTGCATTTGAACGCGCCAAATTAGTTCAAACAAGACAAAATAAGTCACGATAGATCTTCAGTCTTGCTTGCGAACTGTCGACTTCGGAGCTAACGATAGTATGTCAATCGGTAAACATGTGCATAAGTGGGCACAGGGAAACCGGACGGTTGGACACTCGGACGAAAACATAAACATTCAATTAGACCTGTCTGAGGAGTAAATGTAGGGGATTCAGAGAGAAAAGTGATTCAGAGCTTATTGATCCCCGGAGTCTTGAAATGTTGGCTTCGACAGTCAAGTTGTATTTATGTACAGGCCAGTCACGTCTCAATGATCTTCCTACAAACCCAATCATCGTAGGATTCATACGCCCTGGAGGAGCTCTTTCTGTTGATTGTTGAGACATTGGTATGCAGGGAGATCGAGCACCGAGGCGACACCCTGTAAGACCATCCTTTGAGCACGAAAACTCGTAAATTGGTTCTTTTTTTTTTTACCTTCCATGTCGTGAAGACTGTTACTGTCCGTCAGCGCCTATACTTTGGAACAAAAATAAAGGCATCCACGCACGGTTGTCAGGATCGTATTTCTGCTTGATCGACGAGAGCTTGGCGTACTTGCGCCCAAAGAAGGCTAGGAATAGAACAGCAGTCAGTCAGCACAGTACATCACAAAGACTCGGATTCACTGCACGACATAGAAACGATGATACCTTTTTGCCAGTCCGCCTCGAAGGGGTCGCCTTCGTTTTGGTAGCTACCCTTGATCCCTAACGCAGTCAACGGCGAGACGGCGTTATGAACGGCCGTCATGATCTTGGCGGTCGTCGTCGCGTTCGCCCCGAGCGTCCATGTACTGCAAATGTTTGTTCATATATGAGTCTGGACGACGCGGGCCCGGAAGGGGCTCCGGGTTTGTCAAGCACTCACCCAGGATAGATGACGCTCCATGCCGCTTTATACAGCGCTGGGTTCGCGCCGGTACCGTGTGAGGACGCATTGGAAGGCAGGTACCCAATGATGATAACAGGTACCTTGCTCAATAGGCCCCCGCCGGACTCAAGCGGCGCGTTGATAGTCTGAAGTCCATCCCAGATTGCCCTGGCGACGGCTGAGATCGACGATGAGTTGTGGAGGTATGATTTGGGAATGAGGCGGGAAGCGAGTTGGGTCGCGGCACCATAGAGGGCGACCTTGTCAAACATAGGCCCCACGTCCTCTAGAATGGCTGCGTTGACTGTGGGGTAGGTTGTTCCGTCCGACTTGACCGTGTAGTTTGAGGAAAGATCAGTGAGCTCCTTGAAGAAGGGGGTGAGGTCAGATTTATTAGCGCGGTTGGTGGGCAAAACGAAAACCTAAGGGCGCAAATGGTTAACAGGACAGACGAAATCAATGAGTATGCATACAAGCTGGTATTCCTCCTCAAACACAACATGAGCTGTCGCGATACCCTTCTCCGTCCACCCATTCTGATATTTGGCCAAAAGGCTGATAAATTCTATGCCAAGAGCGGTCAAGTTGTTCGAACCACTGGGTACAACTGAGATGTGAGAGACCTGAACCTCAACATGAGGGTATACCCGAACAGTGGCGCGGGCTACAAGGATTAGAATAACAGCGTGGGGAGCATATGAATTGGTACTCACTGATAATACCCCAGTTACCTGCCCCTCCTCCGCGAAGAGCCCAAAATAAGTCGGAATTCCGAGCTTTGTTCGCAATCTTAATCTTTCCATCTGCAGTGACAACCTGCCGCACAATAGATTAACCGGATGGAACGCTCAAAGCAAACAGAACTACCTCGAATTCGAGCACATTATCTGCCTGTTTTAAAGGGGGTTAGTTTGATCAAATCCACGAACCAAGGCGACGCCTTACAGCGAGTCCGTGGGTAGGTGTCAGGCTAATGCGAGGTGAGGATTATCAATAACTATGTCTTGTGCAAAAGAAGAACAATTACACGCCAAGTCCACCTCCTTGAAGGAACCCGCCAGCTGAGTAGGCGAGTGAACGAAAAGGTTTAGAGACTTAGCGATGAACCCACCAGCGCCAACAGTCAGACCGTTTCCAGCGACTGGAGTGATATTTCGTGCCGCAGTATATTCGTAAACTATACAACGCCAAATGTGGGTTGGGAAATTAATACTTTGAGGTACTTACTTTTATATGTCTGAGCGCCCGCAGCAATAGACAGGGCAGGAATCGGTGCAGCACCCGATCCCTGGGGAACGAAATCTTGAACATAGACGATGTTGCCCATCAGGTGAGTATTGACCTGCAGGGTGGATGGAGCGGCAGAACGGCCAAGGTAATCATGACCTAGTTCCCATGAGTGAAAAACCATCTCGTACGGAACAGACAATATACCTGTGTTCTTTACGGTAAGTTTGACGTGATGAGCAGTCGCCCACTTGACCACATGACTCGCGTCTACGGCATTCAGAATTGAGACGCTGTAAGGGGGAGTCGATCCTTGATGGCATGTTGCACCATTAATCGGCTGAGGGCTACTATAGTTCAAAGCACAGCCTTGGCCGTAACCGCACGACTCCCAGTTCGGCCACAAGAGCGCTGCGGGAACTGATTCGCGCTGAAATAAACGGTGTCAATTTGACTGTGGTAAGCCCTGGAGAAAATATACCTGTGTGTCGTTGTCATATCCTGAAAGTACAGACTGGCAGTTGTTTGCGTTGTAGAGTGGGTCGGATGTATAGCAAGGGACGGCCCATGGTCTGAGTATTTGAAGGCGTCCACCAACAGAGCGATTTAACGCAGCCCACTTGGCTGCACTTGGCCAAGTGCTCCCATCGAGTGTAGCGAAGTTTGGGGTAGCATATGGCGCTTGCAACATCTGCGCTATTGCTATCGTTGGAGCAGCTAATAAGAGGATGCGTCGCGGCATTGTTATTCGTTTACGTGGGGAATGGGGCAGATATGCATTAAACCCGCACCTCTTATATGTTTAAGCAGATGGCTGTGAAACACTGAAAGAGTCTTCTGGATCAGTCACTAATTAGTATTAACCGAGGAACATCTGAGCACAAGGAAGGCGGCACGACCATCTGGATTGGACGAAAAAAGACTGCTGGTGAAATCTCGTGGTAGCAGCGCATAATTGAAACTACTGACTGATACCTGAATTGGACCTGTATTACATGCGGAGATAAAACATCGGACAGCGTCAGTATAGTGTCAGTGTTGACATGTTAGATCTGCCATGGGTCGTCTTAGTCAGTGACTAGTGACTTTTCAGTACATACATAGGGGTTGTGGCGCAGCCAGTGCCATGTCTTCACGCCGTGACCACGTCACCGTCGTCCTCGCCGGTTTTACCGTACCCACCTACCATACCCTGCCTCCATTCCCATTCCGGCTCCTCGCAGCTCACGCGCTCTTCCCCCCGCACGCTCCCTCTCTCGGTCACCCTCCTCGGGCCCCCTCTCGATCCTCTACTCCTCGGCCTCGCACACGGAGTGACATCCAAAGATGCCGTTTTGCGCGTGATCACCTTACTTGACAAGGTTTTTGCCACTCATCTGTCATCTGGATCCTTCCACGCATCGACAAGCTCAACGCCCCCGCCTGTCACCCGGACCCTTCCAACACG
>JBBPTB010000275.1:0-26364 GCA_038093875.1 Boletus tylopilopsis | reverse complement strand
CCTATGGCCCCTCTCACCCGTAGTACTTAAGGACCGACTTATCGTACTGTATCGACAGGCTCGAATAGAGGATTTTACCCAGTCTTTCGAGTGACTCTTCTCTTGTAGCGTTTCACTAATTTCGATTGGTAACCGCTACACTACTAGAGTCCAGACACTGTTAATTCCCGTTCATCCGAGGAGATGGTGACCTGTTCAATAAAACCGGGGTGCATAACGCAAACATGACGATCCTATAGAAAAGTTCACCGATCCTCCGAGGTGCGATCTTCTGACGTCATCCACTGTGGCAGTAAGTGGAACAAAGATTCGTCTCTCGAAATTCGTCGGAGGCTCGTATACATACATGGCATGCTAAATATTGTCGCTGACCCATATTTTTTTTTTAGAGTACGGATTACCGTGATGCGGTATTTAGCTGCTGGTCGAGGCGAACTCATTGTGTCATCACTCCCCCCGATCCGTGTGGCTATGTCCGAATCTATGTCTCGCCCGCATCACCCCTTCCGTGGACGGCCGCGGAGGGCCCATAGGGGCTTTTTCAGAAAGGCTTAAATTCTTGGATCTTGCAGCTTAACCTGCTACCTCGCCCTTAGCCCAGACCACGCCCTCGTCACGCTCATCAGCGACCACCAGCGACTTCACCCTCTCACTCGCCACCATGCATCTTCTTAACCACAGCCTCCCTCATTATTTTTCCAAAGTCGTTCATCACCAACACTCGGAGGCCCCCGTACTCTATCACACGTCCTCGCTGGACGTCTGGCCAGATCAATTGGTCAATAAGCATGACCGATTCATCGAGAAGATCGAGTCGTGCTCAGCCCACACGATGACGCCAGGGCATGACGGGCGTCCCCCGGTCGTCGATAGGGGGCATCACCACACGTTCCTTCGTGTGACGGTTGCCCCCTCTGGCGACCACCCACAAGAGACCGTCTTCGTGGAGCGCGTTCTCAAAGAAAAGGGGAAGCCGACACACTCCGTCATCCCCATCGCATCCGAGGCAGCGTCCCCCTCCACGTCACCCCACTCGGAGAGGGACATCCTCCACGACCACGCCTGTATCATCCTTGAGGGCTCCCCCTCCGCCGTCATCCATGACCATCACATCAAGGTCGATCGCATGGTCAAATTCTCGGGTTGCCCAGACCGACGCCTGTCGCTCTACGAGTTCGCGACACTCCTGCGCTTCATCAGCACGCGCGGTCTCAAAGCCGTGTCCATCGGGCTGGACACGGCCTGCGAAACCTACTCGCGGTGGTTCTCCAGAGCCACCTTGAGCGCGCTTGCGCCGCTGATCATGCGAGGCGCGTTTCGACGCATGACGCCCGACAGGGGGCTGGAGGCGACCGAGATCGAGCTGACGCTGCAGCGGTCTGTGAATGCGTGGTTGAAATCCACGTTTGGGGAGTATCCCTTGGAGGCAGTTGCGGCGGAAAACTTGGTGCGTTCTCGTCGTTCTCGTCTTTTTATTTGGTGGCTCATGGCAAGACTTGATGTTGCAGGCACGGCAGATGGCTGCCATGAGCGAGGAAGAGCGGGCGGAAAAAATGAAACAGATCGCCCAGAGGCAGGACGAGTTGGCCTTCAAGGCGTTGGTGGAGGCAAAATACCAAGTGCGCAAGGCACAATGGAAGGCGGTCCAACACGCGGCGGGGGCGAGGCTACCCTGGCCGGTCGAGATTTGAGGAGCGCATCGATTTACCCATATGCATGAATAAATATTACCATTGTATTTTCAGTTGGAGACTAGTAGAGAAATAAAAGTATTAAACCTTTGGCGTAGGGATAGGGATGTAGTGTCAACAGAACCAAACAATCGTTCCGTTACTTGGAAATGTCCAATCCAAGTCCTCGTCTAATGTTTTCTCGGTGTCGAATTTTTTCTCAATGCATTCAGTCCGAGACTTGGCTGGAAAGCAGCCAACTCTACTTTCGGCGCTTTCTGTCTGAAGGATCGTCTCGTTCGCGGCTCAGAGACTCCCCACGGCGCAACCGTCTCACAGACTGGTCTTCTAGTGGGTCCAAGTTCGACCACCACAATGACTCGTCAAGTCTCTTTACTCGGCCAACCAGGAACAGAGTTTCCAATAACACAAAGCTAATCTCGTCCGCCGTTGGGCCAGACATTCGAAAAATCATCCGGTTACATGCCAAAAACTGGGCATACCTTCCTCACGTACACCGCCGCCTAGAAACGTTCGGAATCCCTCGCGCCCACCTTCCCGACCTCCTCTCCTCCTTTCTCGCGGATATTCGCGAGGGACTGCTCTTCGGTGCAAAATTGGACTTGACTCAGTTCACGTTTACCCCGGCAGACATGCACTCTGGCCAACGCGTCGACCAAATCCTCTCCCAACTCTTCTTCACATGGGCCTCCGGTCCCGAACAGCAACGACAGCTTCGCACCTCTGTCCCACAATCCACCCTCGACACGATTGCACGTCTCTATCGCGTCGCCGACCTCTCTTATCCCGCAGATCTCTTCCCAAACGCGCGTGCGATGAAACGCAAGTTCGTCATGCACGTCGGTCCTACGAACAGCGGAAAGACACACATGGCGTTGCGCGCGCTGGCAGCTTCAAACTCGGGTCTTTACGCTGGACCCCTGCGTCTCCTCGCGCACGAGATATGGGAGCGGCTGAACAGGGGACAGATCGTGCCGCTCGGCATGGAGCCTGAACCTGGCTCGGAGCCGGATACCACCACCAACATGGACGTCGCCGACGAAACGGGTGCCCGGCCTACCGTGCGCAAAGACGGCCATGCCAAGTACGCGCGACAGTGTAACCTGCGCACGGGCGAAGAGTTTCGGATCGTCGCGGACAACGCGCCGCTCATGAGCTCGACGGTGGAAATGGCCAGCTTCGACAAAACCTTGGACGTGGCGGTGGTGGACGAGATACAGATGATCGCGGATCCTGAGCGTGGTTCTGCGTGGACCAACGCCGTGTTGGGGCTGCCTGCACGCGAGATTCATCTCTGTGGCGAGGAGACCGCGGTGCCGATTATCCAAGATATCTTGAAGGACACTGGTGACGAGCTCGTCGTCAATCGGTATGAGCGACTCACGCCGTTGGAAATTCAAGAGTCGTCTTTGGGGGGTGACTTGTCCCAAATTCAAAAAGGCGATTGTATGGTCGTGTTTTCACGGGACGGGATATTCGCGGTGAAGGCGAAAATCGAGGAGAAGACTGGCTTGCGCTGTGCGGTCGCTTATGGAAGACTTCCCCCCGAGATTCGGTCCGAGCAAGCCGCGCTTTTCAATGACCCCGAGAGTGGCTACGACGTTATCGTTGCCAGCGATGCGGTTGGAATGGGGCTTAATCTGTACGTACCTTCATTTGGGAACTTTTGCAGCTCCGTCGCTCACCCACCTACATTCCAGAAAGATCAAACGTGTCGTATTCGAAACGCTTCACAAGTTTGATGGTCAGGAGAGGCGCCCGTTGTCCATTTCCCAGATCAAGCAAATCGCTGGGCGAGCGGGGCGCTATGGACTGCACGGCCAACCCGGTGGTTTCGTCACGACACTACACAAGGAAGATATTCCAACTCTTTTCCGTGCGCTCGCAACTCCAGCACCACCTCTCAATTGCGCTATTTTGGATCCCCCAGGCCATTGGATGGAAGACGTTTCGCAAATCCTCCCACTCAGAGCCTCTACGCAAGCGCTCCTCGAAGTGCCGTCGTACGTCTCTGGCATTCGCCCACCCTTCCGCGCTGCCGCCCAGATCCGGCTCGACCAACTCAGCCACTTCATCGACACGCACGCCCAGGATCTCCTCTTGTCCGACAAACTGCTCTTCAAGAACTGTCCCATCCAATGGTCCGATCCCCTCGCCCTCGACACGCTCGCACAGATTTTACACCTTTACGCACACACGATCCGCGTCGATCTCGACGCGATCTTGTCTATCGGACCGTTCATGGACGCATTGAGGACCGTCGAAACCATGATGCCCGATCGGGCAAAGGCGCGGGCGTGCAGGGACGCGCTGAGGCATCTCGAAGGGCTGCACAAGGTGCTCGTGTTGTACCTCTGGCTGTCGTTCCGCAACGCGATGGCGTTTCACGATGCGGACGCGGCGTACGCGCTCAAAGCCCGCGTGGAGCGCGCGCTGGAGTGGTGTCTGGGCCAGGTGTCGTCGTCGCGTTCACGCGGCGGCGATTCCTCCGAGGTGGCGGGTCATGCCGGTGCGCGGTCGTCGTCGTCGTCGGTGGACAAGTTGGATTATCGGCATCGGCGGAAGACGAGGGTGGGCGGGAGGGATTGGGTGGCGGGGGTTGCGGCTGCGAAAACGGTCGCGGAGAGTGCGCGACGGTGATGATGGTGATCGAGTACCTTTTTGTGTATTGCTCGACTTTGCTGGTGCATCCCCCCTTTCTGACCTTTTGTGCACTGGTCAAACGCGGTCCTTTGGTCACCGTCTGACTCGCAGCCCTTCGTGTCAACCAGGCGGCGCGGCAATGCACGACGGCGACGCCACGTTGATGGTACTGGTGCGATGCGCGCTACAACGCAAGTACTCAATGCGACGACAACGACTACATGGTAATGGAATACGCAACACATGGGAATGTTCCGGCTGCGCATTGCTTACTAGGACACCCTAGCCTTCTCAAGTGACACACAGCAAGAACTCGAATTTGTTTTTCCATGCAAATTGGATAGTTCCATCTGGTCGACATGTACACTCGTCACGGGGAAAGTACCTTGACTCTCAAGGTTTTCGGACACTGATGAGAGTTGGGGATGAGATGAAATCAACGTGGTTCGTTTCAACCATACCGATCCATCGAGACCGGCAGTCAAGTGCGTCGTCATCCTACATCCACGATTGGTGCACGAACCGGCGAGCCAGGATCCGTAGACAGCGGGGTGATACCTACCACAGGTTCGCCTGGCAGATGACAGCGATTCCTCTTGAGAATAGTGTCAAACCTGGCATAGAAGCGTCGGGTACCCCTGCGTTTTCGATCCCCTGTATTTGCTAGTGCCCCTTTTGGGACTGGTATCCCCGGTTGGACATGTTCGACACTGTGCGACTCGCGTTCAACGGTGCCATGTCGTTGCTGTAGGCGTCGAGTGGCAGGAGGGGCTGGTGGCAGCTCGTCATGCTATTGAGCACCGCAAATTGCTGTAAAATCAAAACACGTGACCCAAGCGCATCAACAAAAAGGACCCGCGCTCAACCTGTCCACTTTCCATTCCACTCCACCGTCCGACTCGAAAACGACGCGCCGGTCGCGTTTCCGTCATACATTGAATAACATTACCCGCCACCACCGTACTGCATCGTTCGTTCGTCAACTCCACCGGCGATCGACTCGGAGCCACCCACCACGCCCACGCTTGCACTGGCACTGGCTGGCACAGCGCGCCGACCGCCCACTATGCCCAAGACGGTCCACACGGTCCTCGTCCTCGCGCTCGCCTGCCTGTTGGTCCTGTCCACTGCTCTCCCATCGGTGGCCAATCCGGATCAAGCCTTGTCCACGCAAACGGACTCCAACGCGCCACGCACGTTTCTCGGCAAACCGTATCGGCGACGCCGACGCGTGCAAGACTGCACGCGACCGTGCTGCACGCTCGTCAGAAACGCTTCCGACTCGCGTTCAGACCCACATGCGGATGTCGATGCCGATGCTGCGGACGCAGACAGGGACATGTCGGACGACATGGGGGCCAAAGGTGTATCTCCCCGCACAGGTGGCCACGTTCCAGTTCCAGCCGACGATGGCAGTTGGACGGAAACGAGGATGAATACCGAGCCTCTCAGTCGTGTTCAGCGAGCGCGTTTTCGTTGGATCAAGTCGAAGCGACCTTTGGGAACCGGTCGTGAGGTGGATGACGTACGCTTGTCTGGTCAGGCACGATCCGACGGGATAACGCTGACGAATAAAGAGGAAGAGCTTGGACAGACACGCGCCGCCTGCACGCCTCGAGGACAGACGGACTCGCCTCAAGTCCCGTTTGCGTTTGGACGATGGAAGCGGTTGTACGATAGGGGAGAATGGAAATCGAGGTTGTTGGAGGAGTATTAGACGGGATACACTTTTTTTTGTTGGGACCTTGATCTGAGATATGACGGTGCATACCTCGACTTGTAGCCATCCGTATCTGACCGGAATGTTGTGCCTGTTCGACGGGTGACGTCAAAGAGATGTCCACCGCCGAGTTCTGATGACAAGCAGGCTTCGCGTTCCTTGTGCGGTTTTGCAATGGAACCCAGAGTCTATCTTCCACTGTTGGGCTGACTGAGTCAGCCACACATAGCAAATCTGGAGATGAATGGAAGCACAGCGCGAGTGCCTCCGTTAGACACTTGCCAAATCGGATCTCACATTAGACTTCGAGGCTAGAAGCCCGAGCAATGGAAGTCGATGGTAACTTACAATGGAAGTGGACGTGGGAGTCGGTCCCAGATCAACGGCGTAATCGAAGTGGGGCCAACTTAAAAGGCTGTATATCTCCGTTTGTGACGCTACGCCCTCCAAATATGGCCCCAGTTGGCATGCACGACCCGCCTGGCATCACGGTTACATCATTATTTGTGGCCAGTCTAAATGTGGTCAATATGAGACTAAACTTGAAATAAAGTACCGTGTTCTCGTTTCGAACCACATGTAAGTCGGTCTCAAATCTTGGTCCAGCCGTGGTGTGGTGGCGCAAGGACTGTACGCCAAGATTCTCAATGGTATCAAGATCAGAAAAGTAACGCGTTCGGCGGTGGTGCGGAAGTATCGAACACGGGGCTATGGGCTTATATCGGGAAGCCAACACGAGGCTCTCGAGTAGGTCCGAACTGTTGGTCGTTCAAATATTTCAAGTCCGTGATCTGCGCCGTCTGTCAGTCTGGGATCAGGCTTTACACGAGGCAGAAGGCATCCTTGGTGGCGGAGGAACCACCGGGCATGTGCGGAACACGGAAGCGATTATGGGGCACTTGTGATATGAACTGTCACATGGTATGGATGCTTCCAATCGCTAAGCAAAAGTGGCAAAGTCGGTCGTATGCATGCTGACCGTTCCTGAAGAGAGCGTCGTCAAGTTCAGCTTGTTTTCTATACTCCAGAGTCGTTGTGCTTGTGTAATTGGGAGGCCGAACCTGCCCCGCGAATGCTTGAAGAAAGTCCGTCAAGTAGTTGGAAAGCTGCGAACGTGGTGGGCTCTTTACTCGGATAGAACCGCGGCAGAGTCGTGGGGGGACCAGATCGTGGAGGAAAGCATGCCGCGCGGAATGAGCTAAGAGACATCGGGATGTTTATATTACAAGGGGAAAAAGGGCAGAACCGAACTACACACCTCTGACCCATGTTGCCTTCAAAACGTCTATTTCTGCTGTTTCTTCTCTTGGTGATTCTCCCCCTCGCACTACTATTGCTGAAGTTGGTCAGGAGACATAGGCGACATGCACCCATCAATTTGACTGCACGTGCCGCAAGCGATTCGCCTACTTGGGCGTCAAGCGCCAATCAAGCGCCAGCAACCTCACACGAAGCGCTACCACCTACCACCATGAGCCAACCGTCAGATCTCCCAACGAATGAAAGCGATAGGTGCTTACACTGGCATGTGGAAATGTATCATGTCTAACGGGACCATCTCCGCTCGTCTAGGTGGAAAGCGCTCATTCGCGAATCAGAGAGAGCCATCGACCAATACCTCGTCCCAGGGATCAATATGGATCTCGACTTATTCATCCCTTGTATCACCTTTCGGGTGTTTTCGGTGGTGTTTCTGGGGGTGGATTCCGACATGCTCGCGTTCAGGAACATGGAGCTCGTCACGGCGGCTCTAACGGACTATTATAACGATGGGCGAGGGGAAAACACACTGCCGATTGAAGTTCAGATCATCCTGAACGAATGGCTTCCCCCGAGACAATTCCCGTTTTCCTTGGACCGCATTCTCCCCGCATACGAAGCGCTGTGGCGCATCGTTGCCACAGTTGTGGTGACGTGCGAAGACGACGAGACAAGAGACTTGCGTTGGGTGATGCTGGACTTTCGCGACAATCCTCGGGACAGACAATACAGGTCGTCGTTTGGAGGTGGTAGGAAGAGTGCAGCGGAGATCACGGAAGAAGTCGTCGAGGGCATTACACTGCCTTTCGCACGTACACAGGAAGCGACCACTTCTACTTGGCCGCTGAGCTGCATTCAGTACGCCACAAGAAGCGCCGGTCCGTCTCCAACTGTGCAGGAGGGGCTGAAATTTGCAGCGCTATTGGCATCCAAGATCATTGGTCGAATTGGGGTTCACTATAGGATATCGGACAGTGGCGCGGGTTCTCAGGCTCTTCCATGGGAGCAGCGGAAGATATACGGGGTCGTCAGAGCGGCTGATCACGTCTCTATTAACATCGCCGGTGAAATTCGACCTCACGCGAGCACTTCTAGGTTACAGCAGCTCCACTAGGATATATAGTGTACGCTTTTTGGTGCTTTCTTTTCGCTGCGCTAGGTTGATAAATATCTTCCCACGCCACAATCTTTACATACTTGTCTGAACCCCTAAATGACGCACACAACTCATCACCGTGATGTCGAAGTCATCTGAGCCCCAACCACAGAATCATGACGATTTTGAAATTTCAGACCCCTTCCAATTCGTTCTCGAGATTCTCCTTGCTGTGTTCTGTTTCATCTTCTTTTTCCTCCTCTTGAGTCCAGGTCAGCTCGTTGCCAAGTCTTGCTTTCTATTGGGGTTTGTTGCGCTGGTTCTCATGCGTGACATATACACGATATGCGCCGATAAAAATCCCGACTGGGAGAAAATTTCGTGGCGTGTTTTCAGTAATGTCTTTGTCATGGTTGCAGGAGTTTGTGTGCATGCTCAGAGTTTTAGCACGCCGGAGAAGTGAGTAGATTCCAGTTATCGTCACGAATACAGTTAAACAGCTGATCAGTTGTAGAGCCGGGGCAGCATAAATCTTGTCATGTGGTTATAGACTTTTTGTTTTGTAACACATTATTGGCAACGTATAGATAGTTCTGAAACGATGATCAAGTATTACAGACACTCTGAGGGGACTCACTGAGTTCGAGGCCAGCTGACGGAATGTCTCCTAACCCAACTAGGCAGGTAATCGAATTGAATCTCCGTTGCACTCCTTGTTTACACACGACGACGACAAGGAAACCAGAGAGCCAACTCTGCGGGCAAGCGGGCTGTGGCCTGGCCAATCAATCCATGGTGATTTGCGACGTTCATAATCGTATGATGTTTGCTGTGACACACGTTTATCCATCTGTCTATTGACACACAGGGCTCTACTCCCACCGCTGAGGTAGCTGACGCGCTGCTCGCTGTTCAGATGGAGAAATTACGCGTGGAAGAGGCTTTGGTAGCGCGGGACAACGTAGTAGCTCATCTCGAAGACGCGTACGTTTCTGTTCGCCAGAAGGCCGCGACGATATTACGCCTGGAACAAGAGCTGGACATGTTCAAGCGAGCATCGACACCGGCAAATACGAACTCGAGTGCCTCTGAAACGTGTTTCAAACCTCCTGGCACGCCTCATCCAGACACCGGCCAACTGTCCTCCGAGGAACTGGAGGAGACTCAAGCGGGTGTTATGATCTTGCCTATTTGATTTTCGTTCCTGACGGCCAACATAAACAGGTTGATTCGACTCCAGGTGCACTTTCGGGGACGTTCAGTGAACCTCCATCCACTCCCGATAGATCTTGGGACAATGGTCTACAAAGCAACTCGGCTTACTGTAGACAGGTTTACATCAATAGTTCTGCACTCGTCATGGACCCGTGTTCTCCCACCACAAAAACGTCGCCTATTAACAAAGAGAGTCAGGTAAGCGCATATATGCGTCATGTACAGTGAAAAACCCTTTCCTGCGGTATAGGTGTCACTTCCCATTTCCGAGGGAACGCCAGCCGAACAGACGATCGCCGCCAGGCAAGCGATGCTAGCGACTCTTCCACTCCCCTCAGGTATTCCGGACGATTCTTTGCAGCCGATTCTGATTCAACCCCCTTATACCATCCACGAGTTTCTCGCAAGTGTTTCGGGCGTAGGTCTGTTCCCAGTGTCGCTCGAGATACTAATGTTGCCAAGTCTTTGAAGGACCTGTGAGGACTTTTGCTTTATCGAACGTTTCTCTCGCGACTCGTGGACTTGGATCTCGGAGTCGTCGACTGATGATCGGCCAGACTGAGCAATTACAGGGTCTTGTCTCAGCCGACGACGTACTGGTGCCCAGACAGAGAAGAACATGGATATTCCCTTACCCCGGTCTTCAAGTGTAGCACGAATCCCCGCGTTACGACTGCACATCGCTGGTCCGCCGTTGATGTAATCGGTCAGATGGACAAGCCGACGGGTAAGATTGACGCGTCATTAGGGGTCCTTGTCTTTCCCAACAAATCGTTTTAGAGTGCTTTTACAACAAGGATGGAAAGTGGTATTACGCCGGCACCTACAAAGGCTTCCGGATGGATGATCTCACTGCTCAAGAATGGCAGTCCCTTTCGACCGAGGTAGGTCGTTGACTTGTCTGGGATTGGCCCCATATGCAGACACTCCCGTGTCATAGACGACTCAAGCAATCATCAAGGAAACTCTAGCTGGCCGGAAAAACGTGTCACCGCAAAATCACTATGAAACGGCTCAGCTCTATGCCGCGGGGGCTCTGCGCGTTGCTTGCCTCGGTTTGCATTGCGTCGGTTTCAGCGACGACATGTATCGCGGCGTCCTCGAACAATCAAGATTCCTCTATTGGGGTCGAGGCTCTGCATGGTTGCCTGTCAGGACGCTTACGCCAAACGAGACGACTCGAAGCGACGACGCGAAATCCACCTTGCCTTGAGGACCTCTTTGTACCTTGTACCTGTTTGTTGTATTCCGTTTCATGTTCCTTCTAGCCCGGTATGCATGTGCGGTTCGTTTCTGGATGTCATTGAAATAAAAGAGGTGTTACTTTGACAAGGTCTGATCGTGGTATTTTCCACTTGTAATGTTATGTATACGTCGCATGTTCCTACAGTTTTACGCTCGGCGCAATTCCCTGTCTGGAGAGTGTCGATCCTCCGTCAACCAAAATGTGTGCACCCGTGACGTGTGCACTGGCGGGAGAACAGAGGAACAATGCAATTCCAGCCAAATCTGAGGGGTGGCCGAACCGACCTATAAAACATATGATTTATAAACAAGTATATGCAGCTCGGCAACAGACATACCTGTTGGTTGACGAGTGGTAACGATTTCTTCGCCAACAGACTTGATACCAAATGCCGTCATCTTGGTGGGAAAGACCCTGTCAGAGTATCAGCTCAGTTCAGGTCCGAGATTTGGTCTGGGGTGGATACGTACCCGGGACATATCGCATTCACCCTGATTTTTAATCGACGGATAAGTGGGCCAAAGCACAAGCTACACGGCCAGAGGAGATGTCACATACATGATTTTTTGCGGGCCTAGCTTGACGGCCAAGATCGACGTGAGGTGGTTCACTGCCGCCTTGCTGACGTTGTCTGGGAAATTATGCGTGTGTATGTGTGTGAATGTGTCCGTAGAGATGACAGTTGGGAGGTAGGCACGACTGACAGCTGTACGTCCCGTTACCACCAGCGCTCAAGAAACTTTCAGCGTGCGGATCGACGCTTGAAGTGGAGGAAATATTGAGGACATGCGCGGGGTCGGTAGCAATCGCATCTCTGGCAAGCCATGACGATAGCCTTGCACGTGGATGACAGCTCAACGGGGATGCGGTGCATGGACAGGTGACGTGGATGGAACTCACCCCGAAGTCACTGATCACGAATCAGCGTCAGAATCCAGCGAGAGACACGGATGGAGACGCACGGTAGAAGATGCTTTTCACGTTCAACGCCATGATGTTGTCCCAACCCTTGTCCTCCGGGACACCCTCAAAGGGAGCTCCCCATGTCGCACCAGAGTTGTTGACGAGGAGATGGAGTGTCTTGGCTGGTTCACGTTCGGCGAGGGCTGCAATCAACGCATCCACGCCAGCCTTGTCCTGCATAAGCGCGTACAACGTACGTCACCCATTCGATCATCCGAAGCAGCCAGCGACGCCGACACCCGAATTACTCACGCTGAGGTCGGCAATGATGTAGTGTGCAGTACCGGGTCCGAGCGCGTTGAGTTCCACCGCCGTCTGTTAGAAAAGAGACATGTTACCATGGTCCTTGGCAACCGTCCCAGGTGACGCATACCTCTTTCAAACGCCCTTCTTTCCGCGCAGCGAGGTAGACCTTGGCACCGTTTTGGACCAGTGCGGAGGCGATCGTCTTGCCGATACCTGTTCCGCCACCTGTAACGAGCGCTACGACGGGGTCCATGAACGGTCCATCAGCGCTCTCCGGAGGTCGACGGAAACGAGCATGTTACCGATTTTCCCGCGAACGTTGAACAAGGAATGGAGAGAAAAGTCTGCCGTGGATGGGTCACCACCAGACTCGGAGTCGACGGGGGCGAACTGGGGACGATCTCACCTGTGGCAGACATGGTGCAAAGCGTTTGCGAGTGGAACAGTTTGAGATCTTTGTTGCCCTACACGTTTATGTGGAACCGGCTAATATAAGTACCCGAGCCGGTCAACTTTCATGTGGCATCAATTGTTTCAGAGGGTTAGTCGACTTCAAGGCAACGTCAATAATGATGATAGTCACTTCGACGACGGTGCGACGGTCTTTTTACATAACTGCCCAAATGATTGAGCTGCTATTCACTCGAAACACACACCTCGCCAACGCGCAGTTATATGATGGACTTTCGCGATCTGTGTGCCGATGACAGCTTTCATGTTAAACGATCTGTCAAGTGGTCTCTACGCAATGGATTCGTTTCATGTATGTGTTAAAAGGGAGACTCCGAGTGCATGATGACTCCACCCTTTTGTCATTCATTTACAGATGTACTCACTATTATTTGTCGTGTCAAGCGCTGTCCTGCTGGCCTCGGCATCTGCGTTACCGCATCGTCGCTCCCTTCGAATCCCCATTCAGAAAAAGTCAAACTTGGTCGAAAACGGGCAGGCCAACATTCAGAATCTTCGTTCTCATATTGCCCATGTAGCGGAGTACGTCTGGTTCCGATCATCTTCCTCACTTTCTCCGTCTTAGAGATATCCGTGATTTACAGAAAGTACTCCAAAGGGGCGGCTGCTACCGCATCGTCCACTTCGAGTGGCAATACTACCATTCGACGTGGTTCTGATCCACTCACCGATGGCGGGAATGCCTATTGGTACGGCACCGTCAGTGTCGGGTCGCCTCTTGTCGAATACATTGGTAGGCCATTTGCTCATGGCGTGTTGCAAATACGTACTAATACATCGTCATTCAGTGGATTTCGACACCGGGTCCTCGGACTTTATCCTTCCCGCAAAACAATGTGACGCGACATGCGATGGGCACACCCGCTATGACCCCAGCGCGAGCTCTTCGGCTGTCGATCAAAACCAACCATTCCAAATTGCGTATGGCGACGGTTCCACACTCGCTGGAGAACAATACACGGATGAGGTTAACATTGCAGGTTTGGTGGTGCGTTACCTCCAAAGTATTGCATAATCGGGACTCCTGAGTATGTCATAGGCCAAAACCCAAACCATGGGGGCAGCTCTGAAATATAGCAGTGGTTTCCAAATCGTGAACTTTGCACCAGATGGCATAATGGGCATGGCCTTTCCTGGCCTTTCCGTCATGCAGGGCAATCCTGTCGTCCAGACACTCGTTGCAGAGGGACAGCTTTCCGATCCTGTTTTCGCTTTCAAGCTAGCCAATTCGGGGTCTGAATTGTACTTGGGAGGCATCGACAATTCATTCTATACGGGCTCTATTACCTATACAGCCGTCACTCAGCAGGTAAAGAGCTTGCCTACTATGCCCGTGCTGAGCGTTGACGCACGAGTTTTAGCAATACTGGCAAATCAACGTGGCCTCTGTTGACGTCAATGGCTATGCTTTCGGCGAGAATATTCCCGCAATCGTGGACACGGGAACAACATTGATCGTCGCAGACCCGAAGACTGTCAGCCAATTCTACGCCTCTCTTAATGGCACGAGCATAGGAAACGGGCTTTACAAGAGCGAGTCCCGCCCATTCCCGTGCTGGCTCCGCTTACCTTGTGACTGCAGTGCCTTGCGACGCGATACCCAACGTTTCCTTTACGATAGAAGGGAAATGCTTTTCTATCCCGGCCGAGGTATTCAATCTAGGGACGTCCGACGCTTCCGGGAGTGAGTGTGTCGGCGCCCTAGTAGGCATGGGTACCCCTGAAGGTATGTCAGTGACCCCCCACGTCGCCCGTGTTCTGATGGTCGTTGCGACCAGGCATGTGGATTTTGGGTGATGTATTTCTGCGAAACTTTTACACTGTCTTTGATCTCGGTCAAATGCGGGTCGGATTTGCTGACCTGGCCTAAGTAGAGGCATCATCGTCGAGTCTTCAAGGGTGCCACGTGTACTGGATACACAGCTTTGGACACCAAGTATCGGTCCTTTGGACGTTTGGGTTCTTTAACCGTCCCTATACCACACTCATTAGGATTCTCCTTCCCCCCCGCAAATACCATCATTTTATCAGAGCTGACCAGCTGCGAGAGTCACCTGAGTCGCTTAATAGTGTTGAACTACTTCCCACAGTGCAAAAACTGACCAGCCACGTCGTGGTCAGTCTTGATCACTGCGAATCGGTGACAACGAGATCGCTCAAGCAAAGGACTGAAGATCAGACTGATCGATGTTCACACGAGAGGCAGGCAAGCACCGATCGCCAATGAGACAAGTTTGGATGAAAGGCAAACGTGTTTGCAGTCGCGAATTCTTACTATCTACTAGTACATTGGTCCGCCAACAGGGCTATGGTGGTCTCGAAAACAAGGATGCAACAGAACGAAGATCAGAGGAAAATTCAGAAAAGAATGAGTTGTGCATTTCATCTACAAAGACGTACATACACCTGAGTACGTCGTCACCCACGGACAAAGCGAAAAAGCATACCTACTCGGTCATAGAGTTCATCCCATAATAGACGATCGGAGGTGCAGGCGGCTCAAAGTCCTTCTCGGTCAAGAGCTGTCCCCGAAGTATGCTGCCCATGTGTGACTTGGAAAAATCCATGCACCTGTTCCGGATGGCGAGCAACATGAGCACGAATGGCAGTGGTGATGCGTCAAACGTGAGTTCGATTTCTGGCTCGAAGGCCCCAGGAGGACTGAACCAGTTACGCAGAACTGGCGACTTCCCATCCTCGGGTAGGTTCTCCGTGTGCACACCGAGGAATTGGCATACTCGGACATAGGCTGAATAGTCTCTCAGGTACAGTTGTCCAGCGAAGATGTTCAGCTGGTCGATCAGGGCCCAAGGAGGTATCCAGTTGGAAGGAAGAGGGGGAATGGTATAGAACTTGAGATCGTCGGAGGGCTCCATGCGTTCGGTTGTACGAGGAACGTACAGATGGAGGTGAACATGTTCGCTGATCCTGATAAATGGCATCAGCCGATCAGCTTCGAATGCGCTCAGGACCACGAGGACGTCATGTCCATCCTTCTTCCCGGAGAGGACCTATTGGACGGGGCGTAGGTATTGATCCACCCTCCCCTCGAACGATTCGTCTTCGACGATGGTATTGCAGAAGTCTGCTGATGCTAAAATATATGGGCTCCAAACGCGTGGTTCGCCGATGGCTGCAGAACTATTGGCGAGGGTTGTGAAGATGGGACGGAACGCCGTGCCATGGGGTTCTAGATGAAGGACACCAGTCGTCACGAACTGTACGACATCGGGATGAAGGGAATGTTCTGCTGGGTTTGCTTCTGGTGGCCTCTCCGTCTCCCGCTCCCGCTCGATCTCACGGAATGTCTCCCGTTCTTGTTCTTCGTCCAAGGATACATTTGAAAGCGACGAAACTCCGAGTGTCCGGCAACGTTGGCGAATTTCCATATCCAGATCTGTAGAGAAAGCGGGGTTTGGATGGTGGCGTGGCGCATAGAGATCGACTAGTGACTTTGTTTCTGACTGCAGCCAGGATGTTGTCAATTCTTCAGGCGAAAGCTCATCGCGGAGAAATTGGGTCAGCGTTTCGTGTTGATGTTTGTGGATCATGCCTTGCTGAGCCCAGTGGGAAGCCCATCGTTGAATGTCGCTCCATGTCTCTCGTATGGCCCAGCGCAATATGTCAGCGGTAGTTACGCTCTGGCTATTGTCGGAGATCAAAGCACGAATTCTGCAATCGACCTCGGGAGGTGCAAAAAACATCACGCTGTGGCCGTGGCCAAGCTTTCACATACGCATGCAACCTGTTCATCAGAATGGCTCTACAATGAGCTACGATCACAATTGTAAACACTTGGACATACCTTGGGCTAGATGATCCTTGGTGACCTTGAGACCGAGCGTGACTGCGGCTCGGAAGCCGTGAGGGAACTTGATGTCAGTGCCCCTCGTATGAGCATGGTCCAGATACACAACACAGCGGTCCAAGTGTTGCACAAGCGGTGACGATGAAAGGGGCCGCACGGCACCATCTCTTGTGAGTACCACTAACTCATCGCTTGGATTGAAATACACGGATCCAGCAGTGTCAAAGTCGGGAACCGAGTCCAGCCATATTTCCGCCAGTGCATGATTTGAAAGATTGAGTACTTGAGCACCGACATCCAGTAAAACACGAATTTTGGGCTCCTGATTGACAACTATTCTAAGGAAATTGAGCGTGGTCCATCGCTCACCATTCTCGTCAGCCGTAATCATATAGTGGTTATTATCTGGGTGGAGGATCCGGGCAAGAACCCTCGCGTTGGTTCCGGTCTGGTGGAGATGATCCGGGTCATCTTGGCGGATGGACGTGGGTAACAGATACTGGGCGTCATTAGTGCCCGAGAAGCCTGTAGCTTGGTTTGAACAATGAGCAGATCATTTGGGTATACGGACACTCACCAGTCACAAGGTGGTGCTTTTCCTCTGCTATATTCCAACTCGAGCCCGAGATCTTCCATGGATACTCTTTCGCGTGCTTCGGGAACACAACTTTGGCAAGATGTAAATCTATTGCTCCTTGATTCCGAGAGAAATGTGGGAAAATGTCCTTCTCCCATTGTGATAACGATCTGATATTGACGGTGTTCAAATCTCGAAGAGCATCTGGCAGTGTCCCCAAAGCACAGTCTTCTAACCAGATCGCATAGTCGGAGGATGGGTCGTCTTGTTCCAACAGGATTTCGAACGAAATTCTGAGTTTCTCTTCGTCGAGGCCGCCGTAGTAGTAAGATAAACATGTAAGCACGATGATGAGATCCGGATGCTCGAACTCTGCCTTTGCAGCGGGTACATCTTTTGCTCGATAAGGGACGGCAAGCATGGTGCGTGTGGGATCAAGTCCATAGTCTACACGCCACCTGCGCTCTACGAGAGCGAATAAAAGAATATTGTCCGCCAAAAGACCACGAAGAAGAAGTAGCGCTTCCCAGGTGGTCGTATTCTGAGCGTACTCTTGTACCATTTTCGTTGTTTCCGGAAGAATATCCTTGCGAGACATGAAATCGTAAATCGCGGCTTGGAGTTGTCGTGGGAGGTATTGGGTTCCGAGGTTGACAAGACGTCCATGTACCACATCCTCTGCTATCAGCGGAATCAGTTTCTGCTCGCTGTCAGCACGAAGAGTCCGCATGTAAGGGAACGATCCGACTGTGCTCCGTTCACATTTTATTTCGTGGGGGACTAGGGTCGAAAGGGTAGTCGCATGTCGACTGACCAGCCTGAGGGCTTTCTGGGTAATGATCCATCGATCAGGGAAGCCTTCTAGGTGCTGCGGCAAGCCGTTTGTATAGATCATTTGGAATCGGGGATGAAGGATCTCGTCGCTTTCGTCGAGGATGTCTCGGGCATGTAAGCGGATGTAGCTCTGAAGTTCCCGAGCCCCTGAAATCAGGTGGAATCTCCAATCCCTTTGTTGCCTGCAAATGTCGTTATTCCATATCTCAGGTGGCGTGCGGAGCCAGTTCTGCACCCCTTTAAAGAGCATGGCGACGAAGGTGTTGTCAGTGAGCTACGCAGTCCCATTTGTGTCAGTCACTTCATGACTCGCATTATTAAAATCATGGTCCTCACTGATTTCAGCCATCGGCCGGTCAACAGACGCTCGTAATCCCATTTCTGACTTATGGGCGAGGAATCGGCTATAATTTTCGCGTCGACCACGCTGTCAATGAAGTTCAACTGAGAAGCCAAAACGTCTTCGGGTGTCATGACAAGAATGCCACGCTCGTCAGCGATCTCTTGCATGCGGTGGACAACAGAATGGGTGGTCGAACGATCTATCACCAAGTTATTTATTGACATCCCAACAAGACCACCGAGGCGATCAGCTAGGAGTCGGAGCATCTGCGCTCTCAGTGCCTTCGGGAGAATGACGCGGACAAGCTGACAACCGTTGGCAAGAGCAGCAGCACAGATAGGAATTATCACCGATGATTTTCTTCCTCCCATGTTGACCTGAATGACAGCGTTCCTCTTGGAGCGGGGGGCCATCATCTCCTTTGCGACATCCACCTGAACGCGACGGATGAGGAAGTTTCCCTGTAGCTGTGATGTCCAAGAAATTCAAGATGCGCGAATATGTCAAGTATAAGGCATGTACCTGGATTAACAACCAGTCGGGATGCTCTGCAGCAACCAATCCGTCACCGCCCTCGTTCTCAAGCTCCTTCAGAAGGTCTTCTTTGAGATTTTGTACCGCATATTGAAGGAGTCTCCGTGCACGCTGTAACTCCAACGCAAGTAAAGCTAGTGAAATCAGACAGTTCTTCCACTCTTCTGGTGGCTTGATGGGTGATGTAGAGGCGAGACATCGGAAAAGGATGTATGGTGTGATGCGTGGCCACTGGCCGCATCGATCAAGAATATCTTCCAACTGCGTCTTTGGCCCTAACTCTTTCTGTATGATGCCAAGACTCTCCGTATAGATAGATTTGCAAAACATGTAGTGCTCCTTGAGCGCCTCAGTCGCAGGTCTGACAGCCTTTCCGTTGGAGAGGCCAGTATGGATGTCCTCGGTGCGAACCTGCTGTGCGCTGGCTTGCAGACGAGCAACGTAATGTGTTTGGAGTTCGGAGGGTCTCTCGCTCGCCGACAGAGACGAGAACTTGAATATTCCGCTCAGGCTAGTAACATCACAAGGGAGCACGCCATTGGGACATGCCATTCGGCGAGGCACCCTGTGACCTGGCGGAAGTTTTGGTGCAGGTCGCTCACGTAGCAAGTGGCCTAATGTCGTCTTCCAGTCGGAGGAGAGTTCGACTGTGTATGTCGCCGGACTCGGAGGAGGTAACGTGGGTTTGGTGCAGATGCGAGACAGATAGTTTTTGAGCTCGAAATTGCGATAGCAACTAGAGAACAGCGGCTGGAGGCCCGCAGTCAATCTTGCTAGGTCAAAGTCGTCTGGAATCACTGAGGCCATCGGGACTGTTTCGGATGGCCACGACGCTAGCAACCTGTCTGCTAGGACCTCAGAGTCGGATAATATCGATGTCGGGCCCGAGTGCCTAGAATTAGAAATACAATTGCGTACGTGGACCTCCCCGGGACGGTATCCATCCAAAAAATTATACCTAGCATAGTGAAGTGGGTCGCTCAGACGGATATGCGGCTGCTTTGCAAAGGCTACAAGTGTCGAGAGGAGGGTACCTTCAGGGTTTTTGGACGAATACACCATTGCGGGAAGGGAGAATAAAAGCTGAAATCGCTGTGTCGATCGGTCGCCGATGATCCCGTTCCGTCCTAGGATATTATAGATTTTCATCCTGAGCGGCGTAACAGTGGAGTCAGACCGGAGTGCTTCTAGTTGCGATGAAGTGTCATCCCCGACGACCATATCACCCCATGCTTCGATCCAACTTGACAGATCATTTGTGATTGGGGTATCAAGGCACCACTGATCAACGGTAGATGCAACGATGTACACCAGATCGTGGAAATCGTCTTCCAGCGCGGAATTGCAAGTTTGAATATCGACCAGATTTTCCTTTGGAAGTGGTGCAACAAACTCAGATGGATAGAGGTATGCCTCTTGAAGTACCGCATACCGATCAAGGCTTAATATGCGAGACGTGGGATAGACACCAATCTTCTCGAGAGCGAGATTCAATTGAGCAAGGTCCGGTAGGTACTCAGTCAGAGTGGCTCCTCGGAATCCTGGGTCCTCGAAAGTGTCTCCAGCCAACCATAGGAGCGAGATCGCTTCTTCAACACCAGTTCTGCCCGTCAATGGATCAGGCCTGCATGCATTGTTGGTCATGGCATGCAAACTGGCAAGGTACAGTCTGCTCTCGAAATCGGTGATCCCTGTCAAGCAGCCTAGCGTGTCATCCACTTTGTAAATATGGAAAGACACGTTATCAGGTCTGCACCTCGGGGTATCCTCCACTTCTGCAGAGCTCGAGAATGAAACCTTGACACGGGATAAGTGATTATCCTGTTCTAGGCGTAGTTTACCCTTAGGTATGAGTATATATCTAGAAAACAGATCCTCCGTGGTTTGCGCCCTTGAGCGGAGAACGAGACGATTGACTAAACCAAATAGTGTTCCAACACATTGGTTGTCATCGTAGATCATGTCTTTGAAGTCACAAGACTCAAGGTCTCCACTATCGTTGACAAAGAAGGACAGGCCATAACGGGGTAACACGACAAATACCCGCGGTATCGGGGAGAAATGGAGGTTGTCCACGGGGGATGTCGACGAGGTGATGATGAAGTTTTCAGGAACCTCAAGACACCCCAAGCGGCGTGAAACCATGTCCCAGGTTGGGCTATGGATGTTCACGAGGACCTCTTCTCTTCTTGTCATTCGATATGGTCTAGATGTACAATCAATCCTCCAGTTGTCCAAAGAGGGTTCCCATAGTTTTTCGAGAAGGCGAATCTCGATGATGCGTGTAGAGAGGTTCAGCCAATGAACACAACCTTTGACAAAAGCCGTAGGAAGATCTCCCCTCAGTTTTTCCCGAGGGATGAGCTGCAAGATATCATCTACTACGTCTTTTTGTTGAGCTCGAATGACTAGGTCCTTGCCTTGTAGCGCAAAGTGCACCTGAGTAAATTTAGATTCTACAGCCTTATACTGATCATCAAAGCTGGTCAACCTACATAGTGTTCGGATACCGTAAACTGGGACACAAATTCCATGCCGGGGAGATCGGATGGAATGACGTGAAAGTTGTGCTGCAGACAGTCAGCGACTTGTTGTGGTTTTAAAGACTCGTACGTACCTCGCCGAAGACCACTTGATACAATGAATGCTTGGTAATGGCATCCGGCAAATTCCCACCTACTGGCCGTCCATCAACCAGGAGTGACCCGTTGAGCAAGTTGATATGTACTTGCTGAGAACAGTGGTTTCTAGTTTCCGCAGTCTCACACGAAATCCAGTGAGAATTTGGGTAGTCCAATGGTTTCCATCGACGTGTGCCTGGTCGATAGCCAGTCCAACTCTTGCAAACAGCAAGGTCGACACCAAGATCTGACGTATCAGCAAGTATGGCATCCCTCAAGACCTCCTCGAGCGCATGAGCGAGACGAGAGTCTCGCTCCCGAAGCATGCGTGAATAGCTAAGGGAACCAGAATCTAAAGGATACTAACGATCAACCGACTCAGTGCTAGGAACACAGCAGGAATGAGACCGACCTTGGAAGGTAACTGTGCGCATAAGAAGGACACATGCGAGTGCGATTTCAACATCCCGTGAGGAGTGCAGGAGCTTGTGCATTATGGCAGAGTCAACATCAAAAGTACTTCTGCAAATGGCAGCTACATCTCCCAGAACTTGATGGCATTTTTCATTTGTTGGTGACCTGATCGTGTCGTATAAAAGGTCATTTACCCAGCCAAAGGTCTTCTCGCGCACATTCCGAAGAAGTTGAAAGGTTCGTCCTGAGATGATTTCAGAACGGCCTGAGGCAAGTAAGCTGGCCAAGTTAGAGATGACTCCCATCACCGGCCCATCAGATGAGCCAGATCCAACGTCGATAAACAGCCTCTCGAGTTCATCTAGAAGTGCATGGCAAAATGAATCATCTTGAAGATCCTGATGCCATATTAACTCCCCAGTATCGGCCAGTGGTCCAAGCTTGGTCGAGGCTTGAGCCACCATTAAGTGGACTTCATGGCGACGAAAGTTAAGGCTTCTACTATGCAGCTCACGTAGAATATTCATCAGCTGGAGTGATCCACCGCTCCGTAAGTGCCCAAATGCGATATATTCATGGAGGGGAAGATCTGCACGGCAGTGCGATTGAGCGGACAGGACCTCGTTGGACGTGTGAGTCGTGTCTGTCAGGTGTTTTTGTTCGTATGGCCCCCGTGGAATTTGGTATGTGAAACTCTTCAAATTTTCTAGTTTGGAGTCTCTTGGTATCTCTTGCGTGCGGTTACCGTCATCAACAACGTATTGTAACTCATCTTTGGAGGAAACCGCAACGCTAAAGAGTGCCCTTGGATGCCTGGTAACATACTGTCTCAGTCTAGGAATCCTGGAAATTGGGACGTAAGGACCATTGCGAGCGTTGTCATTGTGGGTGCGTGGAAGTGGGTGCTGGGGCCAGGATGAAGCGTTGCGTCGTGATAGATTCAGGTTCCAGCGATACACAATGTCCATAAGACGGATGGTGGCGGAACGCCAGGCTTCAAAGGACACAGGACATTGTAGCTCGAATGAAACGACCCTTGTGTGCAACGCGGTGCGCAGCGCATCCTTTTCAATGCGACGCTCTAGATCCTGGAGCGGCGGAGAGCTGTCACAATAACAGACAGGGAAGCTGTGGTCGGTGAATTTTTCGGGAAACATGGATGATCCTAGGTACGATTGGGCATGTCGAGTGGCAAGATACTGACGAGCTTGACGCCAGCGGTGAAGATTCATGGTTTTACGAAGGACGAACTTGTCAAACAGGTCTTGTAGGAGATCGGGAGAGTATCCCGCGAGAATGGGAATTTTGTTGACAACTAGCTTGTCAAGAGCAACCCAAAGCTCAACCACAGTCAAGAGTGAGATAGAGGAAGCCTCTGGGTCATGCGAGGAATCACAAATCCCAAAGGACAAATAATTTTCCATCAACATCTCAAGCTGAATACAGGCTTGATCAACGTCTGTGACGCAAGCAGTCCAGTCATCAATCTCTCGCGTGATCGCCTGTTCAACATTGTACAGGGTAACACGGGAATCTTGACCATTAACCTGAGCGAAAAACATGTCTTCCAAAGATAGAAAATCATGGAGAGTCCCTCGGAGAGGACAGTCGAGGATAGGGGCATCGAGACAACCAGACGCAGAATCAGGAAGAGTGCGAGAGATGTACTCATCACAGCGAGGGAGAGAGAGCTGGATGTCTTGAGTGAGATTGAGCTGCGAGGGATTCCAAGGTGAGGGGGTACATTGGGAAATTTGTGCCTGAATGCACCTGCTGTCAAGGATGTCAGAAAGACGGGTGCAAGTCCGCATCACTGCGTCGGAGAGCCATTTAGGGAAAGGGGTACCGAGCTTCCTGAAGCGCCGGAGGATTTTGGTTGATATGAAATGAAGGAAATCACTGGAAAACCTGGAGCTGATGGCATGGTCCGCAAGCGAGAGCATGAAGAATAACACGAATGTTTTGTAAATAGCACGGCCAAGAGGGGAGCGGTCAAGGGATGACTGGATAGCGATCTTGATGTGAAACCATAGCTTGTCATCGGGCTTATGAATTACTTTTTTGGCGATATGGGTAACTTGGCCAGGACGACCAACAGCGCGTAAGACGCCGGTAAGTAAGGGCATGGGATGATAACGATGGGAATCATATTTGTGATGTACCGTGTAACAGACGGCATCCTTTTTTCGAATACCACAAAGAAGATTGGCGAGTTCAGATTGAAATTGTCCAGCACAAAAGACGTCGTTGGGAATCTCGATGGCCAGCGCAGGATATAAGCGTTTCGTCTCTGGCAGTGTGCCATAAATGCGGGGGACTCGCTTCAAGTCCACCTTACATTCGAGTTGCTCATACAGAGTATAGTCATCCTGCTTTCTGAATATGATAGTGGTTTCTCCATCCAGAAGTGGCAAGAGGTGGAGCGCTGTGGAACTCGAAGTGAAAAAAAAACCTCCACAAGTATTATGAGATCATACCACCCGGCTGCGCTTCACAAAGCTGGGAAAGGTATTTCTCAGATCCATCAGGGTAGCTCAAGCTGCTTAGCATCTGCAGAATGTGGGACCACTGAGACTTGTGGGAGTCATCGACATGTTCATAATAGGCATGGGCAGCGGCATAGACTTGGTCAGCGAATGTGCGCAAGGCTGTCTCTGAGTCCAAGTTACGAAAGGGCCTCGACCTCCTCAAGAATAACTTGTCATCCTGCTTTTCTGCACCCAGCTCTTTCAGTGGAGAAAACACTTGGGTGATGATATAGTGCAGATCTGATGTCCGACTATGAGATCGTCTGTTATTTGAGTTGAAGACAAAGGTGAACATGTGTGGTTCTGGCGGTTGCAGTACTACGATGCTGATGATGAATTTTGCACAACGTGTACGGAGTTTGAATATTTGGATCCTTCACGCAAAACAACCAATCTTTCAAAATTCATCCTGACGCTCCTCGATAATCCCACCTTGTGGATATCAGACCTCCTAAACGGTTTAAAAGTGCTCCAGGAAGTTATGAAGGTTTGAAGCCGAAGGAATAGCGTGAAGTTTCTGTACTGAGAGCCAGGCGTGAGTTGATGCTTCCCTAGCTCCAAACTGGGGCCCGTGCGTGATGCCGAGGACATTGGCACCGTACCACAATCACTACGAGTCCCACTTGGTGTCTCGTTACGAATGCGCAAAGTCGTTGTTGCCGAAAGAACTTCTGATGCCAGAGCTGGCCCCTACGGTGTAGTGCTATAGCGCGTGCTCGACGACATTGTGGGTGTAAGATAGTAGGTCACGCGTCAATTCTGCTTCACGACCCTTCCCCTGACTGTCACAAGTTACAATGGTATGAATGTCAACCCTGTCTTCTGAATCCCCCATTTGCAGCGAGGAATATGCGGATTACCAGGTATGTATTCGAACGATCATGGCAAACCCTTGCTCCTATGAGTTGACCGGTAAGCATCCTCAACATGACAAACGAACTTGTCCACGTACTCCCGAGGTGGCAACCTTGCCGAGAGTCCGCAGTAAGTATGTGCATCGACTAGAGTCGCATCAGCGATTATTCTGCCAAGGTCATATCCCAGTCCTCCTGTCAATGCGTTCATCGCCTCCAGGGAGATAACAAATCCATCGACAGCATCCACACTCAAGATGTAAATGTTGGTCCCAGTCACTGACCACGTGAGATTATAGCAGGTGCGACATGCGGGCGAATCATAACCCGTCGCAGTGTACGCCCCGCCAACGTATGGGAAATCAGGGAGGGAACCGAGGGTGGTGTAGCCTTTGGTCTCGAGACCGTAGACGCCGTTGGAGCACGCGAACTCTGACAGCGAGGAGGATGCATTGTCGTATTTTGAGTTGTACGTGACGCTCTCAGCGGTCGTCCGTGCGAATACGGGAAAGGCAAATGCAAGGGCAGCGGTACATGTAGTGACCCAGAGTGACACGGGCTTCATGGTAGCAAACGAGGAAGTGTATGCAGAGAAGAGCGTTACTTCTGGTGAACAGGTTTCCGTGAGGAAGCGCATGACTCTGTCGTACAATGTCCATTTTATATGTAGCGTGCTAATACATCGGAGAACAAGGGAGGGAGGCGACAGATGGAGTACTTACAGAGGTTAGATGTCGATCGACTTGGCAGGTGAATCAGATACTGCGGGAAAGGGCAAGCAAGGTCCAATAGTACTAGTAATAAGGTCTGAAGATCTGACCAACCAGCATCTGCGGCGCTAAACGGTCCGGGAACTGCCGGACCTCCGACAATATGTAACATCATCTCCTCCTCGCTGGCACACTGTTGACCGTTGCCTACCAAGTCAACTCAGCCTACTACTATACGCAATGAATCCAGGCGACCGTCCGAGGAATACATCGATATTGGCCATTCTTACGCGTACATCTGCACCACTTCTCTCAACATTTTTTCTAGTCCACCTGTCTGCACCCTTGAATGCCAATGTGGGAGGGTCGAGTCTGGCTTCCAAGGTCATGGTACGCATTATGCCTGCTTGACCTAATCCCATCATTTGATGCCAACAATTAGCTCCTGGGAAGGGAGTATTACCAAACCCCATTCGGAGAAGAGTTTCTCCTCTTGACGCCATTCGCCATACATGTCGTGTCCGGAGTCACAAACAGACTTTTGACACCATCCTCCAGACAACCACGCAAACTCACGAGCACGTTGAGTC